>PVKM010005980.1:0-45871 GCA_004027735.1 Carollia perspicillata | reverse complement strand
GAGCTGTTGTGTCCTCAGCAGTGACCACCAGTGAGATCTCACGCAGCTGCACCCACCAGGGGCCTCAGGCAGCTGCCTGGCACTTGGCACACCTATCCCGCGGCAGTGGCAGCATCTTCTTTTCCTTACAGTTCAGATGCCCCCAAATAAGTACTCTTATTTGAAAATCATCTTGACAGAAGAAAAATAAGCAAGTGTCCAAAACTCAATGAAATGAGTAAAATCTCTGGTCGATTTCATCAAGTTTATTATGGTTTAAGAAAAGCCTTTTTATAGAACCTTGCCTCCCTTCTGTGTGGTCTGAACATTCCAGTCTTATGTAATTTAGTCACTATCTGTTTTAAACGTGCTATGCTTACCTACCTTCAATGCATCTTCTTTAGGGTAAGAATCAGTGGGTACTTTTCTTCCTCCAATCTACCCAGCCCAGCAAAGTATACAATGGTTTGTGCTTAGTAGACCAAGAAATAGGAATGAAAATTGGATGCCCTGTAAAAAAACAAATCAACTAGTTTTGCTTTCACATATATTTTAACTTTCTGGACTACTGATGAATGACCAAATTATTAAAGAGAAGAATTTCAAATATTCATAAAGATATTTTCTGTAAAGAAATAATGTACATAAACAATTTAAAATTAACAATATCTGTTTTTGAATTTCTGTGACCAAAACTACCTATGTGACCACAGAATTGATAACTGGTTACTTTTGCCACTTAAAATCATTTTTCATTTCTTTCTCTTTTCTGACTCACTTTCTTCCATTAAGTCTCTCTGAGAAATTTTCCTTACAAATTGGGTCAAAAACTGTAGATTTCCTTTCTACGAGGCAGCCCATTGGAGGAAAACTCTAAGTGACTAGTAGGGACAGAGATAAGACTCCTCTGAGAAATAGCTGAGCTGCAACAGTGACTCTCCTAGGCTATATGGAATGGCATTTTGAATTGTGATCAATGTAATTAGGATTATAGTAGGATTATAGTAGGAATTAGGATTATAGTAGGAAGGTTAAAATATTCAAAAGATGAGGCAGCACTGATCAAAAGATTCTGGGAAGCAATTCTGACTCCTCAGTAGCATTTGCCAGTCTACCCATTTTGTTTCATCCCCAGGATTTTAAGAGGAGTTGATAAGAGGAGAGGCGGATCAGGAAGAGGGAAAGTGCTTAAAGAAAGCTTCCTGTGCCGAAGACTTTTCTCTTCCTTATAAGTTCCCTTAACTAAGCAACAAACCGTAATCTTTATTGAAGACAAATACAGCAAGGCCATTTTCATCTGAGAAGAAATTGCACTCTATAACTAAAAATGGCCATATGCGTTTCCTAGTACACCTCTTGTGACTAATGGACTGAATTATTGAAAATATTTTTCCATCCCTCAGACAAAAGCAAAAGTAGCCATATCACTAGTTAGCAATAAAGAGAATTTTGAGCATCTGGATATTTCAGTAATTAAAATGTCCCAGAGCACTTCAGTCTGTTATTAAACAGACCAAAAAAGACGTGGTTTCTACCATTTGCAGATATATTCTCTGCCTTACCTTACTTGTATCTTTTGGAAGCTGCGCACTGAACTTAAGTGTCCCAAAAACCGTAATTGAGCCCCAGTACCACTTACTATCCTGTAACTCTGGGCGAGTTATTTAGTCTCTCTGAGCAAAAATTATTCTACCTATAAAACTGGAATATTTGTATTTGCCTTACTTACACAAAAGGGGTTTTTTAAGGCTCAAAAGGAGACATGCATGTGAAATCATTTTATAAATTATAAATCATTGTGCAACAGATTGCGTTAAATGGATTAGCTCTTGGTGGGGGTCCTTCGATGATCTGTGCTCGAGTTCCCCTATGAACAACATGTGGGCGGTCCTAAGCTGACCGTCCTCCGGCCTCAGCAGGCCTTCTTCCATCGCCTGAGTCCGGGCTTGGGCGAAACGTGAATGAACTGAACCCAACTCAAATCTATGTTCTCCTTGTTTCTGACAGATATCCTGGTAATTAGCATTCCAGAGTTGTTTTCAAAGATAATAATTGAAAAGGAAACTGCAACTGCATTGGTTTAAGTCCTTAAAAACTATAGGGAATATTCTGTTTTGTGTATTCTATTAAATTATTTTTGGAGAGCCCAAATTAAATGATGTACATTTATATATTCCATAGCATATGTATGAATACAGGGTGGGGCAAAAGTCTACAGCTGTTCATATGGAAAATAACATAATAATTAAAAAATAATACTATAAGAATAAACTCTGTGTTTTATGTACTCACAACCGTAAACCTAATTTTGTCCCACCCTGTATTCATTTTCTTTGCTCAAGTTCTAGAGAACTGTTGTGGAAAGTGTTCCTCTGCCCCTTGGATTTCAGTAAAGATTTTGTATTCTTCCTACTAAGCCTTTTCAGAGTATGGTCCATGCCAGTGGTGTACATTACATATCCTGCCAGTCAATAACTCGGCTGCCATGGCATTCATCTAGATTCTCATTTTTTACATAAATGGTTTTAAAACACACTCTATATTACATTCTAATCTCATGCTGCCCAGCAAAATATACATGATCCAATATAATGCAAATAATATTATGATGAGAAAAAGTTATCAAGGAGTCAAAATGGTGTTTAAAGACTTACTATAAAATCCATATGCTCACTCTGAGACTGTTCCAAATAAGCACTAGAAACTGACAGTTTAGTGTGGTACTGAAAAGGTCAGATCAGGAAGGAGGAGGTTCATGAAACAGAAGCACATGCAAAAGATACAGCCAAAAGAGTATCGTGACTCCTGTAAAGAGTTCAGTTGAACATGAGGCCCAAATTTCTAGCCCCAAGCTTAATATATCTCTGTTCACAGAACAGACAAAATAACCATTTTAGAAGCATTAGAAAAGAAAAGCAATTTAGGTATTGTGTGTTTGTGCTAGTCCAAATCAATGGAAAATTTAGCCACAAGATTCCTTCCTTAGAATTAATAAATATGAACACCGAGATTTTCAATCTTCCCATATATGAAGATTTTATATATCCATCTGCCATTTCATGTAGTTGTCTGATGAGAATTCTCCATGTGCATTATATTTGGTGTTTTCTAACAGTTTGCTGCCAGTTGTTTTCAAATGTTTCAGATATAATTATTGCTTTATATATTCCCATGATACTTTTTCAGGGTAAATGTTGTAAATAATTTTTGCTTACTTAAATGTAGCTTAAAAGATGAACCTTTTAGCCCTGGCTGGTGTAGCTCATAGATTGAGCGTGACCCTGCGAACCAAACAACCATGGTTCGATTCCCAGTCAGGGCACATGCCTGAGTTGCATGCCAATTCCTAGTGGGGCACACAAGAGGCAACCATACATTCATATTTCTCTCTCTCTCTCCTTCCCTTCCCCTCTAAAGATAAATAAATAAGCTCTTTTAAAAAAAAGAAAGAAAATTCTAAAAAAAAGGTACATCTTTTTAAAGGGAACTCGAAAGGTTTGCTAAGGCCTTATGTTAAATGTGGGGTCTACTGCCCTGGCCATTTGGCTCAGTTGGTTGGATGTTGTTTTATACACCAGAAGGCTGTGGGTTCAATCCCTAGTCAGTGCACATACCTACACTAGGATTGAACCTAGGTTGTTGGTTCAATCCCCCCAGTGGGGGTGCATACAGAAGGTAACCAATCGATGTTTCTCTCTCACATCCTCTCTCATATCAATGTTTCCCTCTCTCTCTTCTTCTCTCTCACAAATTAGTAAACATATCCTTGAGTGAGAACTAAAAAAATTAAAAAATAATAAATATTTTTAAAAAATTTATGGCCTATTATAATACCATCTCTATAGGTCTTTTATTCCAGACAGAGAACTTGAGGCAGAAAATGGAGACTTTAATTCAGATCACTCAGTGATAGAGTCCAGTGAAAAAAGTTCATGTTTCCAAATTCCTTTTATTATAAATTTTCTTGAGCTGCTATAGAAGACCTTCCTCCAGCCATGTTCAGAACTCAGACAAACAACTAACTGCCTTTAAAAACAAGAAATTGACTCCTGTAATTCATCTAATTGACACAAGTGAAATCAAAAGCTAATAGGACCAAATAACCTTGCCCCAAGCTGCATGACAATTCTGTCAGTAAACTTCCAAAGTGCAAACATGCAAGAAAATAATAAAAAGCTTCGACAGGTCCCTCAATCCAACGTAAACCAAAACAAACAATATTAGTCATATCAGGTGCTTCCAAACTGACCTGGACAAAGCAAATCACCAAGCTGAAGTATAAAACAATTGAGGAGAAGCTCTCTTCTTGGAACTGAGCAGTGAACCCCAGGGTAACATGTGCAGCCCTCTGTTGGTTTCCCTACCAGTGCAGGAGCCACCTGACTCAGCCTGAACGGCCCCATGGGAACTTGCAACCGACCCCCCATTTTCACTAAATGAGACTAAGAGCCAACAAAGTATTTAATCGGATATTTTCTGTAATAAGGAAAAGCCCAAGAAAAACAAGAAAAGAACATAGAGATCATAGGCAGAAGGCTATCCCAGGATTCCCCTACCCTAGAATGAGAAGTTTGAACAACGACAAGAAAAGATTAAATTCCGAGGACTTTTTAGTGTGTAACAATTGCTCAGTACCCCTATGTTTTGATTCAAAATTATTCATTCTTACAGCAATATTGGCAGCAACGTGCACTCAGGAATGGGTTTTTTAGTTCCAGAATTGAGAGATTATTTCTGTCTCAAAAAGTAGCCCGTAAAGTGAGAATTAGAGAAAAACAGAAATAACATTGCCACAGCAATCACTTGTAAGTCAGAAAAAATAAGAGCAACAGAAATAAAATCTTAACTTGCTGGTTCAGGGCACCACTGCCTCCCTTCAAAACTGCTAGTTACAGGTGAGATTCGCGTTTACCTAGCAGTGTATTTCATGACAAGTTCTTCCTCGGCTGAGGAGTCATTTTGAAAATGTTTTCAACAGCAAAGTGTGTTTGAATCATTCAAGAGTACATAGCAAAGTAAGTTATGCTAAAACAAGTTTTATATATCTCCCAGACCTATTTCTAAATTGAGAGTCACTCAAAGAAATTGTCTGTTCACATTTTGAGGGGGACCCCAAGACACCTGGAATTTACTTATAAAAACACCATGCACTTGTTCATACGTGTTTAAACTTCACTCACCTTCAAACACTCTCCATGTGATGCAGTACACCTATTGAGACATTCTTTTCCACTGCTCGAAACAGTTTTTGTAATCATCAATTTTGATGCCTTTTAGTGCTTCTGCTATTTTTCATTTCATCTCTTCCATGTCAGTAAAACATTTCCCTCTGAGGACTTTTTTTCATCTGGGGAAACAACAACAAAAAAAATGTTGCTCGGGTAGAGATCAGATGAATAGGGAGAGTGGGGCGTGGGGGTCATGCTGCTTTGGGTCAAAAACTGCTGAACACGCAGCGTTGGGGGGGCAGGTGTGCTTGCAAATCACCCATCATGAAATGGGCAAGTGTGTTGAAAGAATCTTCAAAAACAAATTCACTGAAGCCAAACACACTCTCTCACAACAATGCCAGCTGGTACACTGATACAGATAGATTCCTGGAACACTCACCTAGTGAGGGAACCCTGTACTACAAGGGGCCTATCCTCCAGAAGATAATTCCTTTTTTGTGGGGTCCCCACTCACATATATGTATTCCATCTATTACAAATACATGACTTTTTCAAAGGAAACTGTCCATAACAATCATGAACCTGATAAGCTAAAGGGTTTTGGAAACTACCTACCTATTAGAATCCCCTCAACAGAAAATGAGACTAGGTTAATCATCCTATTCCTAACCTTCAACAAGAGAGTTTGAAATAGAAAATAAATCTGTCAGTATGTTGCTCTTTCATTAAAGGCTTATTTCAGTCCTTTCTCACTAACTCCAAAAGAGAAAAAAAGTCAAACGAAATCTTGTAACTTGCTTCCTAAATATAAAATGCTATGAAAAGATGCTCGGTGCCACTAATCATCAAAGAAATGCAAATTAAAACCATAATGAGATATCACCTCACACTGTCGGAATGGCTATTATCAATAAATCAACAAACAAGGCTGGTGAGGATGTGGAGAAAAGGGAACCCTAGTGCACTGTTGGTGGGAATGCAGACTGGGGCAGCCACTGTGAAAAACAGTATGAGGTTTCCTCAAAAAATTAAAAATAGATCTACCTTATGACTCAGTGATTCCACTTCCAGGAATACACCTGAAGAAACCTGAAACACTGAAAAAAGAATATATGCACCCTTATGTTCATTGCAGCATTATTTAAAATAGCCAAGATTTGGAAGCATCCCAAGTGCCCACCAATACATGAATGGGTAAAAAGGTTGTGGTACATATACACAATGGAATACTATTCAGCCATTAAAAAGAAGGAAATCTTACCTTTAGTGACAACCTTGATGGACCTGGAGGATATTATGCTAAGTGAAATAAGTCAGCTAGAGAAAGACAAACACCATATGACTTTACTTATATGTGAAATCTAATGGACAAAATAAACAAACAAAATAGAAGCAGGCTCATAGATGCAGAGAACAGACTGACAGCTGTCAGATGTGAGCAGGGCTGGGAAGCTGGGTGAAATAGGCAAAGGGAGTAAGCATTAAAAAAAAAACCTCATACATGCAGACAACAGTGTGGTGATTTCCAGAGGGAAAGGCGTGTGGGGGCAGGTAGAAGGTAAAGGGGATAAATGGTGATGGAAGAAGACCAGACTTTGGATGGTGAACACACAATACAATGTACAGATGATATATTATAGAATTGTACACCTGAAAGCTATATAATTGTATTAACCATTGCAACCCCAAATATTCAATTAAAAAGAAGTTATGTGCATACACAACAAGTGCCTTTAATTCTGATTTTCATACATTTTATTTCTATTTTCTTATTCCTTGAGACAGGTGATTTTCAACCAGTGTGACCCAAGAATTTTTAAAACATGCAAAACCTGACTATTTAGTCATGAACATTGATCTTTTCCCCTTAGATTGTCAAATTTAAAAAAAAATGACGACAGCAAACACAATAATATTCTTCCAGTGTGAATGAATCAAAATTATACCTATTTTTGTCAGATCAACAAAAAATATGTATACTTTTGGTATGCCTCAGAATTTTAGTGGTTTATGTGTGCTCTGAAATGAAAAAGTTTGAAAATCGCTGCCTGAAGACAATATATTTTTCAAAGTAGTGTGTGGGGAATGTGTGTGTGCATATAGGCACATGTGTTTTTAAGAAACATGAGCATAGAGGAAACCCGAGCATATACACATCTCTGAGGCCGTCAGAAGAGAGCAAGAATTAGCATTTGTGGTTGCATGTAATGAATTTTCACTGTTGAAATCATGGGGACAGTCTCAAAACTTCTGCATAGTTATAGTGACTATCTCATAAATCACACCTATTCATTGTGCTTTCTTCCTGCAAAGAGAATGTACTGATTTTGTGGGTGTGACCAACATATTAGAATGTGCCAGCTATGACTTCCTTTCATCTAAAGAGTAGGCTCCATTCGATGTCTATTCTTTTATGCTCGGTAAATCCAGATTCTAAAAGCCCATATTTCAGTCAAGTTGGAGGGCAGAAACAAAGCAGCACGGTTCCTGCAGATCCCTGGAAACAAAACTGAAGCTTATCTGTCAAGGAACTGTAGAACCCTAAAACTGAGAGCATCAGGTTCAACATCTTCATTTTTAGATGAGTGAGAAACCTCAAGCCTAGAAAGGCGAAGTGCCTTCCTCAGTGTCACAGACGTAGTTAATGACTAGAATGGTCCACTGGAGCTCTCCAGTAGTTCCTTTGAGTGACAGATTCAAAGGGAAAACATAAGATGACTAACTGTGGTTCTCCCTGAAATCAGACTGCAAACTTCATGTTCACTCACATTTTCTCCTCTGTGATTTTAGATTGGTACTCAACTCTCCTGCTGGTTTGGTACACACATGTTTATAAAATAAACACAACTCCAAACAAATCCTCTAGACTATCACTATTTAAAATATACATTGTGTTCCCTCAAACTCTGCTCTTAAAACCTTGACATAAAAGGCCCATCTATACGTTAAAAACTATCTTACACCCATCTCCTTCATGATGACTCCCTGCAGGCTCCGGCCAGAAAAGGAACCTTCTAACCCTAGGACATCTCACTTACACCTCTCATTTAGCATCTGTCGCATACTTTTTTGTGTTGATATTCTTCATGTGTGCATTTTATCTGCCTCACTGTGTCTACAACACTTAGAATTTAAGTGGGTACAGTGCCTCTTTCTCAGTTATATTCCCAGAGTGCCACCTTATATTTTCAGGGCAGTCCATCAGCCCTAGAGAAGTCAGTCAAATTGGTATTACAGTAGATTATGTATGACCCCAGATCCTGCAACAAATTAGGAAGGCCTGACTTGTCTAGGATTATGTTTGTCTGTTAGTTTTTTAAATATCCCATTGCATTTATTGATTTTTCATATCCTCCACTTAGGAAAATTAAACACTGAAATAATATCATTTCTGCTACATAGTCAATGCTCAAAAAAAATACAGCTACACAATACCATGGAAACCTCTCTAAGGTGCCATTGTAAAGCTAATGCATGTTTTTAAAAGGCTTTGCAGTGCTCCCTCACATGAATAAACCACTTTATTCAATCACATCCCCATTAACGACACTTAATTTGCTTCCACTTTTTTTTGCCATGCAAACAAAGCTGCAATAAACAGTTTTCTACACTAAATTCTGCTATAGCTTGATAAAAATACCTTAAAATTCCCCAGATTTGCAGAATTGTGCAATAAAAACTACAGTGCTTCTGGAAAATAGCATGTGCTAAGGGGGCACAATGTACAAAAACCTCCAAAAGAGGCAACTTGTTGAGAAATACATAGGAACCTAAAAATAATGATAGTACAATACTACGGATGATAAATGGTTAAGGAATACATAAATCCTATAATAAATGTGGCACTTGACCTTGAAAAAGACCTGCAATTTGCTTGAGGAAGTGGGTATCAGAAGGGTGGTTGTGAGTTATTGTGAAGGGGGGAAAGGAGGGCTATGTGAAATCAGATGGGAAGTTATATAACACCAGATGTGGATGGGTGTGGCTCCTAACACACACAGCGGACTGAGGTAGCTGGAGATGTAAGAGATGTCTGTGTTTTGTGTTTTCCCAGGCAGCTTGGTTCAGCTGGGTGCAGTTTCCTGTCATCCCTTAGTATTTCTTGCAAAGGAAATTGTGCATAAGCCAAAGTGAAACTCGGGTTATGCTCAAAGTGTCCCCTAATGTGTCAGTCGCATTGGAACAAATGCACATTTTCAAAGTAAAGCATTATAGCAGAAGCGACTGCATATGTATCTTTAGATGTCAGGGCTTTTATTCCTACAGGTTAGATTTGCAGGATAGAGACTGACGGGTTAAAGAATTTGTGTTTGTGTTGTGTTTATTTGTTTTGAGCGTGTGTGTGTGTGTGTGTGTGTGTGTGTGTGTGTGCATGCATGTCTGTTTAAATATCACCAGATTTCATCCCAACTAGTTCTGACAATTGTAAGATGTTTTCTATTGTCTCATCGACAGAGAAAACAATTCAGTACCACACCCTGTACTGCATTCTTTTTTCCCAGTTTGTGATAGCAATTGTGACACTGGGTGAGGTTTCCAAGAAGGCACCTGGACCCTGCTCACTAGAGCCAAAGCAGCCCAATGGTTCACTAAGGGCCCGGGCACCTCTGGGGACACAGGGAGGAAATCTGCTCCTGCGCATCTATCCTTCGCCTCGGTCTGGGAAGCTCAGGACCAGAAATAGATGATTCTTCAGCCCCCGGGGTACTTTTTAAAATAAAATGATGTATATTACAAAAAAAATCTGTTTTGACAAGGGTAGAAATACATTTTTTTTAAATAAAATTATTTACGTGTGACTCCACCAGGTGGAAATGACCATTTTAATACACTGGTGAAGTCTGTGTCACGTGTATTGACAGCATACGATGCTGAGTTTTATCTGGACTATTGTCATGTCCTAACTATTACTGAGGTACCTCATATTAACACTGTGTACCTTGCACAGTATCCCATTTTGCAACATATTATAATTTATGTAGACTTTTTATTATTAAAAATTTGTTTTCAAGTGTATTGTATTATAAATATCTCTTCCATTGGAATTTCTGTGCATATATAAATGTGTATGTGTACCACATACACATTACATATAGAATTATTTCTTTAGAATCCAAGAAGAAGAATTTCTGGATTAACGTAAGAATATGCTTAAGGCTACTTACGTCTTTTGTAAAATTCCTTTTTAGAAGAGTTACACCAATTTACAGCTTCACAAATCCAGTCTGAACCAGATTTTAATATTACCTTTTTGTAAACCTATCCTAATTTGATATTTGAAATACATTTCATTTTAATTTGTATTTCTATTACTTATAAGAAAAAATATTTTATTATTTTTCATAGTCAACATCTTTCCTTTACTGGAAATTTTCAGGTTCTATCTCATTCCTCTCAATTTATTATGATATACTCAGTTTTTAACATATTAATCATATTAATTCTTTATTGTATGTACTGCAAATATTTTAGCAGTTTATTGTTAAACAGTTTATTTTTTATCTTTGTGAGGCTTTTGTATACTACAGAAGTTTTACTAATGTTTAAAGTTTTTATCTGGTTAGACTTAAAATTTAAGTCTTTAAATTTTGGTCATTTCAACTTGTTTGCAATTGGAGAGGGTGTTTTTAAATTTTTTGATTTATTTACAGTAAAACCACTCTTGGTGACTTGCAGTTCTATGGGTACTAAAAAAATAAATGAAGCCCTATAATACCACCACAACTGTGATAGAGGTCAATTCCATCACAGCAAAAAATTCTCTCATGTTCCCTCCTTGTAGTCAACCACTTATCCCTGAGCCCTGATTCCTGGCAACTACTAACCAATTTTTTTAGCCATATAGTAATGCCTTTCCCAAACATGTGATGGAGTCATGAAACACGTGAGCTTTAGGGTCTGGCTGCTTTCACTTGGCAAATTAGAGAGTCAGTCTTGTCATGGGAGTTCATTCTTTTCACAGTTAGGTGGATCGCAATCTGCTTATCCATTAACTAGATAAAGGACACCTCAATTGTTTCCAGTCTGGGCAACTATTAATGCAGCTACTGTGAGCATTTCCATATAGATTTTTGTGTGAATATAAGTTTCATTTCTCTTGGATAAATACTGAGAAGGATTTCTGGATCATATAGTAAGTTTATGTTGAATTTTGTAAGAGACTGCTTCTTTTCTAGTGACCATAGATTTTTGCATATCTACCAACAGTGCCCCAAAAGTTACAATTGCTCCAATCTGGTCAGCATCTAGTATTGTCAGTTACTTTTTTAGCCATTTCAATAGATATGAAATAATATCTCATTTTGGTTTTAATTTGCATCTCCTTGATGGCTAATGAATTTGTGCATCTTTTCGTGTTTGTTTACAATCCACGTAAATTCTTTGGAGAAGGGTGTATTTAGAGGTTTGTTGTTGCTTTGGTTATATCGTCAGTGCACCTCAGGCTTCAAATACTGTAGCAATACCTTGAGTTTAGGGTGTGGACAGGTTGCCTAGAGGAGTTTTCTCAAAATGTAATCTACCCTGAGCCTTAGATCTTCCCTTTGCATTAACCTCAGTGAAAGTATGGCTCCAGACCCTTGCTACTCTCCCAAGAGTTTTCCACTGGCATTTGTTACTTTATACTTGATGGCATAGTGCAGGGGTTGGATGATGCTGGTGGTGGTGGCTGGAGGGGAGGGTGGTAGTGAAAGCCTCTGTTTTAATTGAGGCTCAGTGTTAGACATACACTATGTCCCTAGGTTTGGAGGGTGTGTCATTCTAAGTGATCCTGCTCCTCCTTCAGAGGTAGTTCTAGACCCAGCCCAAATGTATACCTGCCCCTCTCTCAGGGATAGAGGTTTTTTTCTACTCAATTCCCCAGGTGCAAAAGCTTTTTACCATGCCCTTATGGACAACAACATCTGTTGCTCTCCACAGACACATAGATTCAGGCTTTTGTTTCATGGACAATATTGGGAAGAAGTGTCCTGGTCGGGTTTTGGACATTCAGCAGTGATATTAACTCACTTGTGGAGTGGGAGCCCATGCTGTTGAGCTCTTGCGTAACTTCCATCCCTGCCACTTGCAGCTCACTGTGCCAGCACTGGGGAGACCAATGGCTAACACTGGCTGACAACAACTGGCCAAGACATGGTATCTACTGGTTTTTCATACTTATTTGAGGGTTGATTCTCTGGTAAGATTTGACATCTGATAAAAAGACTTTCGCACTTTCTTTCCCCATGACATAGATGTATCCACGTGCCTCTTCCCCAACCTTCCTTCTCCCCAGGATTCCAATAGTCCTCCTTGCACCATCCCGGTCCCCACCCCAGCCCTGGTCCAACCGCCAGTCCATTAGCTACAACACAAGAGTCCACGTGTATTCTTACCCCAGGCTGCTTCTCTTCCCACAGTGGATGACTGAAGCTCTGCTCACTGGGAGAATTCCCCCTCACTACTGTGTGTTAGGTTTATTCCACATGGGGATACAAGGCAGTAGTAATTCTTTCATAGCTTTCCCCTATATATCAAACCTGTACATATGTGAAATATGCTTTGCTTGTTTTTCTCCCTTCATTGGCTGATTTCAAGGAACCCCATAATTGTAAACTGAATGAGAGGCTGTGGTGTAAGGCTTAGATGACATGTGGGCATGGGCCACCTGCCTGTGCCTGACCCTAGATTTGCCATGATAGTGGATTACCATTTGCTTTCCCCCCAGTACCCTGTTCATGAGGAGCAGCTCTAGCTGCAAGATCACCCTCTGCCTCAAGGTAAGATATTCTACCTCCACTCTTCCCTGGTAGCAAGCCAAGAGCTATTTTCCAACAGGTTTATGCTGCAGATGCATTGTATACTATCTGCTGCATTACAATAATTGCAGGTGGCATGGCCCTGTTTCGAAGCTACAGGGGTCTACAATGTGATTCCCCAACTGGAGCTTTTCATAATCTCTACCTGGCCATCTTTTCCCATCACAGATACAACTGGTATAGCAGGCCCACTTGGTAGGGCTTATACTGTAGCCTCAGCTGTCACAGAGGCCTTTCCTGCCCTGGGCCTCACTCAAAGCAGTCTTCTGTGTCAGCTAGGAAACAGGTCAGAGCAGTACCCAAGTATGGAATATGCTGCCTATGGAACCAAAGAGGCCACCCAGGCCCTGCACTTCATTCTTAATGGTAGCAGTTTTCTTCCTATTGGAGGGATGTCCCGCTCACCTCATTAATATGCTAGGTCACTGAATCTTCAGAGTTTATTTCTTATCATGTATCTTGCCAAGATCTCCAACATACTTGTTTGTCTGGTCCAATTAACATAGTATCATCCATAGATCAATGTGATGTTTTATGAAACACCCAGGTGATCCAGGTGCTGTTGGACCTATTATGACAGAAGGTGGGAGTTATTTGTGGCCCTGGGGTAAGGCCAAAAATGTATATTATTTTTTATCACATGTAAATAAGACATGCTTCTTAATCCTTATCTTTTTTTTAAGATTTTATTTATTTATCTTTAGAGGGGAAGGGAAGGAGAGAGGGAGAGAAATATCAATGTGTGGTTGCCTCTCATGTGTCCCCTGCTGGGAACTGGCCTGCAACCCAGGCATGTGCCCTGACTGGAAATCGAGCCATGATCCTCTGGTTCACAGGCCCATGCTCAATCCATTGAGATACACCAGCCAGGGCCTTGATCCTCATTCTTAATGGGTATGAAAAATAATGTATTTTTTTTTCAGATCAGTGCTTGCATGCCTTGTGCCTGAGGTTCTTTTATTAATCTGTTCTAGTAAAGATGCAGAAGCTATCATTGGAAGTACCCCTTGGTGGAATTTGCTATCATTCCCCAGGATCCAATCAAGATTTTGAAATGAAGATGTGGTAAGGAACTCCTCCTCTGCATCCTTTATTTTTTAATAGTTTATTTTTATTGTATTTTGTTGGTTATGATTGATCCCCCTATACTCTCCTCCACCTCCACCCACCCCCTGCCCCCAGCATCACCACACTGTTGTCCATGTCCATGAGTCTTTTTCCTTTTTTGCTTGATCTTTCCCTCCATCCCCAACCCCAGAGTTGTTATCTTTCTCTACATCTATGAGTCTGTCTCTATTTTACTTATTAGCTCAGTTTGTTCATTAGGTTCCACATATGAGTGAAATCACATGGTAGTTGTCATTCTCTGATGGGCTTATTTCATTTAACATAATGTTCTCCAGGTCCATCCATACTGTCACAAGTCTACATCCTTTAAATCTCCAAAGGTGACATTAATATATATCCCCACCCATCTACCTGTGATGTATATTAACTTTGGTTCACTATTTATACAGTGTAGTAGAGGCCAGTTTCAGAGGTGCCCACTAATTCTCTCCTAGTAGAAATTACAATAGCAATTACTCCACAGGCTCAGGACCCAATTAGTCTATCCTGCCAGCTACCAAGTATACATCTATCCAATTATGTATACAGGAACTGGGGAAATAATGGGGTGAGTCCCTAGTTCTAGTGAATGCATGTAGCTAGTCTTGGGCCCCAATTCCATCCCTTACCTGGCCTAAAATAACCCCATTCCAACGAGGGTACCTTGATGATGCTTCAGGTCTCTAAGTGTCAATGTCAACTTGGACCCTGTGTCCACTAGCCCTCAAAATGTCTGCATATTCCTCTTTTCCCAATAACAGTTATCTGAGTAAGTATTCTAAGTCCCTTTGGGGAAGGACTGAGGGAATTATTTCTATATACACTTGCCATGGTGGTGTGGGGTCCTTCCTTGTGGGGACCAGACCTCTCCCTATGTCAGTGGATCCAGGAAATACAACTTTTACGTGGCTGTCTGCTTTGGCATCTTGGCCATCTGTTCTTGATTTATTTTTTGTGTGTAAATTAAGTAATTACGCTTATTGGCTATCCATCCATCCTCACCCTGAGAACTCTCAGCATTTTCAATCATCCCAGAGCCCTCTGCAGATCAGATCCTTGGCTGCCATGCTGACCACGTTATTCATTATGATGACTGCACCGACCTTGATTATCATGGTTAGGTGCTACCACCTAGAGTATTTACCAGTCCAACTGAAAGATGACAGCTCTCATTTAGCTTCTCAGCCATGCAAGGGCACCTCTCACAAGCAAATCCCCCACCATGTTGGTAAATAACATGTCCTCCAGCCCCTCCTCCTGTGGAACATACCTGGTGAGTATTCCAGCTTTACTTCGATATCTACTCAAGGCGGCTCTGTTCTCTCAGCCTTTTGATTCCTGCCTCTACTGTCTGCCATGGGAAACATGACATTTCCAATTCACTTAATGTGGTCCATCATTTCTCTCAAGCTCCCAATCTTTGCAGCATATTAGCTCCATCTCCTGGGTTCTTGATAGGGTGTTAAATTCTACAACCTGGGAGAGTGCTCTCATGTACATAAAGTCTCTATTTTCCAACTTGATGTTCTATCTCCACCTTGATTCACACTCTCAATATATACACACACACAACACATACATCTGTCTTCCTGTCCCCTGCCAATACATATTAGCCTGGCCCAGTATTTCCTTGGACATAGAGCCTCTTTGCTCCCTTTGGCCTAGCACACCTTGGCTGGGTTATGTTGTACATAAACCTATTTCTTGGTCTGGTGTCCAGGAGTGAAGATGGGGATAGTTCCTGAAGAGAGTGTGTGTTGTCTCTCAAAATCTGGGCGTCATCTTCAAGCAATGGGGGAGGGGTGGCTAAGATTATATAGAGTGAAGTAGGATACTTCTGTGGGCCCAGAGTATAAGGACATAGAAAGACTCAAGGTTTTTGAGGAAATAAATATAGATGCCCCCATTCAAGGTCCTACTTCTTTCCAACTAGGGCCCTAATCTTGGCATGGGAAACTTGCTGAGGTTAAAAATTCAACATTCTCTGAAGGTCCACAATCCTCACAATTAAGCCCTGGGATTGATCCTCATTTTGTTCTTTTTCTAGTTTAGGAAATAAAAATTTTTTTGTATACTGCCAAGAATGTCCACTGGCTTGCAAACTTCCCCTTAAGTTAATGATTAACTACCCTCGGCCTTTAATTGTCTTTCTCCAAAGCATTGTTTGCATATAGCAAAAGTCATCTGATTCTTTTGGCCTGATAATTGTACTTTACTAGAACCTCTCAAATGCCTGAGATATTGCTCCTGTGCGGGCATTCATGTTCATGCTACCTATCCCACCCAGTTCACCACTTGTGAAAGTAAACAGTTGCATGGCTACAGCATGCCATCGCCTGTCAGTGTCCACCCACCACCAGGGATGGGGTTCTCATCGCCCTCCAGAACCAGCAAGTGATCCACCACCAAAATTCCATTGTAGAGCCTGGGTCTTCAGACAACTCCAGCTACCAACCAGTATTTAACTTGGGTTCCCAAGGAAACATTCACCCGTAAAGAATAACACCCATAAAGGAGAAAAGAATAAGGATTTGGCAGAGGGAGAAGCTGAACAGCAGTGCAGTTACTTCAGAGCCCTCAGCAAATCCTTCAAAAAGCCCTGAAGCTAGGATGGCTCTTCAGAGTTTTTTAGAGTTGAAGCAAGGAGACTGGGTCTTTGTACACTGACAAAGATCAATTATTTAATGTAAGCTGTCTCCAGGGAGAGGGTGTAACCTCAAGCAAGGCTACACCATTTATTCTAGAGCAATTTCCAGAGAGAGACTCAGCTGCCAGCACTCCCCTCAGATGTATGAATAGGGACCACACACTTGCAGGGGAATCTTGATGACATGCCACAGGCTCCACCACACACTTCCACAGTAGTAACAAAACAGTATTCAGGAAAGATGTTCATGAAAGTCAGCATGACAGGTAGAGGAAACACTGATTGTATAAATGAGGCAATATGCTCAGGTAAAATTGAGGTTTGCATATTGAAATGATCATATAAGAAGTTCATAAAAGACTTCATAATGAACAGGTAGAAGAATAAGTTGTGCTATTTTTTAAATTGTTTTATTGTTTATGCTATTACAGTTTTCCCAATTTCCCCCTTCCCCCCTCCTCCAGCCAGCCCTCCCCCACTCCCTCAGGCAATCCCCACACTGTTGTCCCTGCCCATGGGACAATATATATTCTTTGGCTACTATATATTCATATATTCCATATATTCGTTGGCTACAATATTCCCTATGCTGTCCTTTACATCCCCAGAACTATTCTGTGACAACCAGTTTGTAACAGTCCCTTCACCTTGTTCACCCATCTGTTCCATACCCCTCCCATCTGGCAACTATTAAAATGTTCTCTGTATCTATGACTCTGTTTCTGTTTTGCCTCTTCATTTATTTTGATTTTTAGATTTAATTATTGAAAAATATGCATTTATTGCCATTTTATTGTTCATATTTTTATCTTCTATTCCTTTTTAAAGACAACCCTTTAACATTTCATACAATACTGGTTTGGTGGTGATGAACTCCTTTAGTTTTTTCTTGTATGAAAAGCTCTTTATCTGTCCTTCAATTTTAAATGATAGCTTTGCTGGGTAGAGATCTTGGTTGTAGGTCATTGCTTTTCATCACTTTGAATATTGCTAGCCATTCTCTTCTAGCCTGCAGAGTTTCTTTTAAGAAATCAGCTGACAGTTCTTTTTCTTGTTCAAGTACAGTTGTCTCAATTTTGCTCCCACTGTTCCCCCTGCCCAACAATTTCCACCTCCCACCTTCAATTTTATCCCTCTTTGGCTTTGTCCATGTGTCCTTTATACATGTTCCTTGATGACCCTTCCCCTTCTATGCCCTGTTATCCCCCTCCCAACTCCCCTCTGGTTACTGTCAGTTTGTTCTTTAATTCATTGTCTCTGGTTATATTTTGCTCACTTGTTTGTTTTATTAATTAGGTTCCACTTACAGGTGAAATCATATGGTATTTGTCTTAGTATAATGCTCTCCAGAATAATCTGTGCTGTCATAAGGGGTAGGAGCTCCTTCCTTCTTTCTGCTGTGTAGTATTCCATTGTGTAAATGTACCACTGTTTTTGATCCACTCTTTTACTGATGGGCACTTAGACCATTTCTAGCACTTGGCTATTGTAAATTGTGCTGCTGTGAACATTGGGGTGCATAGGTTCTTTTGAATTGGTGTTTCATGATTCTCAGATATAATCCTAGCAGTGGAATTGCAAGGTCAAAAGGCAGTTCCATTTTTAGTTTGCTGAGGAAATTCCATATTGTTTTCCATAGTGGCTGCAGCAGTCTGCATTTCCACCAAGAGTATACAAGTGTTCCCTGTTCTCCACAGCCTCGCCAGCACTTGTTGATTTGGTTATGATGGCCATTCTGACCCGTGTGAAGTGGTATCTCATTGTGGTTTTAATTCCCATCTCTCTGATGGCTAGTGATGCTGAAAGTCTTATGAGAGCCCCCTTGTAAGTAAGTGCTTTTCCCTCACTGCTTTTAAGCTTTAACCTTTGTCCTTACCCTTTGGCAATTTAATTATGATGTGTCTCAGCATGGGCCTTTTTGGGTTTATCTTGTTTGGGACTCTCTATGCTTCCTACACTTGTATGTCTATTTCCTTCACCAAGTTAGGAAAGTTTTCTTTCAATATTTTTTCAAGTAGGTTTTCAATTTCTTGCTCTCTCCCTTTGCCTTCCAATACCCTGATGATGCTAATGTTGGTATACTTGAAGTAGTCCCAGAGGCTCCTTACATTATCCTCATTTTTTAGATTCTTTTTTCTTCTTGCTGTTCTGATTGGGTATTTTTTGCTTTCTTATATTCCAAATCACTGATTTGATTTTCAACTTCATCCACTCTACTGTTGATTCCCTGTAAATTGTTCTTTATTTCAGTTAGTATATCCTTTATTTCTGACTGGTCTTTTTTATGGTTTCTATGTCCTTTTTTATGCCATTGAAGTTCTCTCTGAGTACATCTGCTCTTCCCCTAAGTTCCTTGAGCATCCTTATAACCAGTGTTTTGAACTCTGCATTGAGTAGATTGCTTGTCTCCATTTTGTTTAGTTCTAGTTCTTTTCCTGGAGTTTTGTTCTGTCCTTCTATTTGAGCCATGTTTCTTTGTCTCCTCATTTTGGCAGCTTCCTTGTGTTTGTTTTTATGTATTAGGTAGAGCTGCTATGACTCCCTGGCTTGATACAGTGGCCTAATGTAGATACTGATGACAGATACTTCAGTTCTTTCCCATATGCCTCTGGTGCCTTTCAAGCTGCTTCCTCAACAATGGAACTCAGAACGAGTGAGTCTGAGAAAGTCAATGTGCAGGCCCTTAAAGAGGAACGGCCTGGGAATTCAGCAGTTTCTCTCTCCCACAGCCTCAATTCCCACTGCATTTTACAGCCAGAAGTTTTGGGAACTTATCTGCCTGGCCATGGAATCCTGAGCTGGGAGGGGCTAGGACATCTTCCTTCTGAGGTATCCCTCCCAATTTTTATCTTCCACATGTGGGTGTGGGACCAGACTGTTCCATGTCTCCACTCCTCCTACCAGTCTCAATGTAATTTCTTCTTTAATTCCATAGTTGTAGGACTTGCATTCAGCTCAATTTCTGGTGGTTCTGAATAATGGTTGTTCTGTAGTTTAGTTGTACTTTTCATGTGTTTGTGTGAGGAGGTGAGCTGTGTTCACCTAGTCTGCCTTCTTAACTTTCTTCTCTGAATAAGTTGTATTATAATATAAATAGAGAAAATAGTATCACTTAGCCACCAGTAAATAAAAACAGGGAGTGCCAAACAAAGGCTAAAGAGAGAAGACTTAGCTTCTGGCTAAGGAAAGAAGCCTTCTCATAGCTCAAGGTGTGTTCTGCGAGCTGCACCACTCCCACCCCTGAATCTGTCTCCACCTTCAAGTTGGTGCACTGGTCTATTGTAAGTTTCATCTGCTACCTCCCATGCTACCACTCACAGTGTTCAGCCTCAAGGGCAGGGACACCGCTTGGTTCCCCAAATGGACATTGTTTTGCACAATTACACAACAACTACTATTCAGTCAGCTCTCTGCTTTAACTGGGAAAAAAACAGTAAGGAGAAAATATTTAGGGAAGGGGGTTTAGTTTCTGTTTCCACATATAACAAGCTCAGAAGTTGGTATTCCATCTTAACAAGTAAAATGCTGAACAGGCTGAAAAATAAACAACTCATCTTGTATGTGTAACAGACAAAGACACCCAGCAAACCGCTTCCTCCAAGATCAGAGAGGCAGACAGGTAAATATGGGGTGTCATGGATTTCGGGAGCAGAGACTCTTTTTGGGAACCAGGTGCCAGGCAGGAAACCTGAAACTGCAATTGATGAATTACTGAGGACCCAGCATGGACAAGTCTGAGTTAAAATCTCTAAGGCAATCCAGTCATAGGGGTGCCCCACAATGTTGTGAGATTTACCTCCAGATGCTCAGCCAATTCCCTCAGAAATATTGGAGAGAAGTCCTCTCCTCCTCAGGCAAAGAGTGGGGGAAAAGGAACTATTCTGAAATACCCTAGAATATTTCATTCTTTAAAAGGTCTTCCTTCAAAGGAAATTAATTAAGCAGAGCCTAACCTGCTGGATATTATAAAAACCTAACTGACATGGGGGAAGGGGAAAACTTCATTCAGCTTTAGTCATACTGTTCCGCCTAGAAGGGGGAGAAAAAAACTGAGAAACCCTTGTGAAGTTTACAGTTCAAAGGCATATAGCCTCACTAGAATACCTATTCATAGGTATTTTACCAAAACCAATCATAGGACTGGCTATAGGACACATTCTCCCTCTGTACCTCACCACATATTACTAAGGGCCTATTTATAGCAGTTCCTTTCACCAGGTATATCATGCATAGCTATCAAGAAAAAATTACAAGGCACACCAAAAGACACAAAGCAATTTGAAAAGACAGAACAAGCATCAGAATCAGATATGGCAGGAATATTGGAATTACCAGACTGGGAATTTAAAACTATTATTAAAATGCTAAGGGTTTTAATGGATAAAGTAGATGCCATGCAAGAACAGATGAGATAGAAATCCTAAGCGAGAAATGAAAGGAAATGCTAGAGATCAAAACACTGTAACAGAAAAAAAAATGCCTTTCATGGGTTTATTAATGGACAGGACATAGCTGAGGAAAGAATCTCTGGGCTTGAGAACATATCAAAAGAACCTTCCGAAGTTGAAAAGCAAAGTAAACGAAGACTTTTTTTTTCAATTTATTTTTTATTTTTTAATTTATTTTATTTTTTTTATTATTTTTTTAATTTTAATTGTTTTTCAGTACAGTTTTCTGTCTTTTACTCCCATCCCAGACCACCCCCCAGTGCTCCCCACCTCCCTCCCCTTTCCACCCCCCTTAGTTTTTGTCCATGTGTCCTTTATATTTGTTCCTATAATCCCCTCCCTTTTCCCCTGAAATTCCCTCCCCTCTCCCCTCTGGATACTGTCATCCCCCTTTTTTTATTGATTATGCTATTATAGTTGTTCCATTTTCCCCCCTTTGTCTGCCTCTATCCAGCACCCCATACTCCCTCTGGCAATCCTCCTCCTTTGTTCATGTCCATGGGTCATGCTTATGAATTCTTTGACAACTCCATTTCCTGTACTTGCTTTTAACATCCCTCTGCCTATTCTGTAAGTACCAACTTGTACTTCTTAATCCCTGCACCTTTTTTCCCACCCCCCGGACACTCCTCCCCACTGGCCACCATATCCCAATGTTCTCCATATCTATGATTCTATCTCTGCTCTGCTTGTTTGCTTAGTTTGTTTTTCAGATTCAATTGTTGCTTGTTATATTTTTATTGCCATTTTGATATTCATAGTTTTGATTTTCTTTTTCTTAAATAACTCCCTTTAACATTTCACATAATTATCTGGTGATGATGAACTCCTTTAGTTTTACCTTGTCTGGGAAGTACTTTATCTGCCCTTCCATTCTAAATGATAGCTTTGCTAGATAGAGCATTCTTGGATGTAGGTCCTTGTTTTTCATGACTTTGAATACTTCTTTCTAATCCCTTCTAGCCTGCAGAATTTCTTTTGAGAAATCAGATAACAATCTTATTAGAACTCCTTTGTAGGTAATTATCTCTTTTTCTCTTGCTGCTTTTAAGGTTCTCTCTTTATCTTTACCCCTTGGAATTGTAATTATGATGTGTCTTGGTGTGACCCTCCTTGCATCCATCTTGTTTGGGACTCTCTGTGCTTCCTGGATTTATATGTCTCTTTCCTTCACCAAATTAGGGAAGTTTTCTTTTATTATTTTTTCAAATATGCTTTCAATTTTTTACTCTTTTTCTTACTCTTCCTCTTCTTCTTCTGGTGCCCCCATGATGCAAATGCTGGAATGCTTGAAGTTGTCCCAGAGGCTCCTTACACTATCCTCATTTTTTAAATTTTTCTTTTTGATGTTCTGATTGGTTGTTTTTTGGGGTTGGGTTTTTTTTAGGGTTCCTTATGCTCCAAATCATCAATTTGATTCTTGGCTTCATCCACTCTGTTGTTGATTCCCTGTAAATTGTTATTCATTTTGATTAGTGTATCCTTTATTTCTGATTTTGGATCATTTTATGCTTTTGAAGTATCCACTGAGTTCCTTGAGAATTCTTATAATTTGTGTTTTGAACTCTGCATCTGGTAGATTGCTTATCCCCATTTCGTTTAGTTATTTTTCTGCAGTTTTATTCTATTATTTCATTTGGGCCATATTTCTTTTCTCCTCATTTTGGCAGCCTCCCTGTATTTGTTTCTATGTATTAGGTAGATCTGCTTTGACTCCATGTCCCTGTAGCATGGCCTAATGTAGCAGATGTCCTACAGATTCCAGTGGCACAGCCTCCCCTACCCCCAAACCTGAGTACTCTAATATGTACTCTATGTGGGCTGAGTACTCCCTCCTCTTGTAGATGAGTCTTGATTCTTGTCAGCAGGTCAATGGGATGGATTTATCTAGTCCAGACAGCTGGTAGCATTACCTGTCACCCCTGGCCAGGAACCACCTCCCTCCATGGCTTGTGGAGGTAGTTAGGTGGTGTTCAGACATGGTATGTAACTGTCTTCTGGGTGTGTAGGCTCTGGGCTCTGGTGTTTCCCAGGTGGTGCAGACCAAGGTCAGCCTCTACCTCTGTTCTGTCTAGGGCCCATTGGCTTAAGTCCTAAAGCAAGATACAGATGTTTGCTGCTATCATTGGGCTTGAAGCCACTCAGTGAGAGATATGGGGCCTGGTCTCAGCTTCCCCAGCTCTCTCCCTAACCATACACTTCAATTGTTCCCCATATGCCACTGATGTCCTTCAAGGTTCTGCCCTGGTACTGGAGCCCAGAGGAAATGAATCAGAGTAAGTCCATGTGTAGTAACCTCCAAAAGGAGATGCCTGAGAACCCTGCATTTTCTTCTGCCAACCTAACCCCCATAGGTTTTTATAGCCAGAAGTTATGGGGACTTATCTTTCTGACACTGGAACCCTGAGCTGGGTGGTCTAGTATGGGACTGGCATTCCTGGCTCCTGAGATATCCCCCCATTTTATATCCGCCACATGTGGGTTTGGGAACAGCCCATCCATCTCTCTGCATCTCCGCCCTTCCACCCCTCCAACCTCTCTGAATGAATGTGGTTTCTTCCTTAGTTGTCAGACTTCCATACAGCTTGATTTTCTGAGTGATACTTGTTCTGTAGCTTAGCTATGATTTTGCTGTGCTTGTGCAAGGAGGTGAGTCACATACACCTACAGTTCCATTTTGACTAAAAGTCAAGAACAAAGACTTTAAAAAAAACAGAGTATCCAAGGAATATGGGGCAATAACAAAAGGTATAATATACTGTGTGTAATGAAAAGACCAGAAGAAAAAGAGAGGGAGGAACAGAAGAAATATTTTTAAAAATAACGATTGAGAGTTCCTAAAACTAATGTCAGACAACACCAAGCAGGATAAATACCAAAGAAAAGAAACTGGAATTCTTGAATCTTCCTCCCTCCAATCTGAGGGTTATTAATCAGGGTAGGTTATTATAGAAAGGAATATTTCAAAAATTCTGCAGCCTAGGTGATCCTAACCACTTTTCTAGGTCAGTCTTCTTCATTCAATTTGGTGAACAAACTAATCACAGAGTGAGACTCACTAGTGCCACTTCTCCTGTTTGCCACGGCAAAAAAAAAAAAAAAAAAAAAAAATCTTAACCCTGTTAGTGGTAGGAATGGCATCATTTTAAATAGAGTTGAATGGTGGTTTCTGAACTTTATTAAACTCATGGATAAATTATCTTGCTATGTAAAAAGTATAGAAGTTATTATATTATAAATATTTTACTAACCCACCCAAGGCCAACTTCAATGTGGCCTAGCATTGTCTCCAGATTTAAATAAACATAATCTCAAGTCCTGGCTCTGCTACCTAGAGGCTTTGTTTTTATGGGCAAATTATTTGATTTGCTTAAGCGTCAGCTAACTCTTACATAAAATATATATGTATATAAATGATACCTCCTTCTCTGCACTTGAGGTGCAATAATGATATTTTCCAATTGCAAAAGCAAATATTTTTGGACCTGGCACTGAGAAAGTCTTTAATTAATGATTCTTATTAAAATCAATATTATATTAATGTACAAGTTATTATTATTTGCATTAATATTAGTCACTGTGTAAGTAATCTCCTTTCTCAGTGTTCTTGGGTTGTCAGAACACAGCCTAACAGAGGCAGAAGTCCATTTTTTAGTGTTCTAAATTGTGGCCCTCCAGAGGACCAGCAACCCAACTGTTCTTGTTTAATGTGGTTTGTTCTGCACCATATGCGTGTGGGCTTTTAATAAATGCTATTTAATGATGATGATGAGTTCCTGGAGACAGAGCTCTGTTCAGCAGAGTCACTACATTATGCTTGGCCTCACTTTCTGATACTCAACTCCAGGAATACTCTTGTGAGCAGTACAGAAACTTCTGAAATTTCCATTTGAGGTGAAGGACCACTGCCAGCAAGCCTCATGAAGGGAGTCATTAACCCTCACCCTTTTTTCTTGTGGCTCCTTCCAAACTGACCCTCAGAAGGGCTTTCTCAGCAGGCTTCCCTGGGGTTCTCAGCAGTCCTGTGCATTCCAAGGCAGAGCTATCTGCCATGCTTCTCAAAAAAGAAAAAGGCTAACAGCTGCTGGTCTCAGTGGGCCAACTCCCAAACTATAGAGAACAGTTTATTACAACTCCACCAAAAGGAAAAACAAACCAAGCCAAGGACTCAGTCTTCAGTCCCTAATAGATACAAAATGAGCTTACAGCTCCAGGGACTCAAACAGGATTTAAACTTTTTTGAAATTTCTACATTAAAAATAGTGATATATTAAAACACAAAGCCTGAAAACTAAGATCAAAAGCAAAGACCTTTTGTGTACAGCTCTCTCTTTCTCTAGAGTACATCCAAGTCTTAGCCCTTCCTTTTCTCCCAAGCACATATTCCCTTGCTTGCTTTCTTTTAAGCTCCAAGGGTTCTTCTTTTGCCTCTGTAACTTGTTTTCTGAGCCCATGCAGCCCAACTGGCTCACTTCTTCCACCTCCGTGACTTTCTAAATAAAATTTTGCTTGCATTTGAGTCTTGGCTCTGAATTCTTTGTTAGCCAGAACTCAAGTACTGAGGTTGCTAAAAAGATAAATAAATAAAAGCAAAGACTTAAAGTGACTGGGAAGTATGAAGGAGATGTCATCCACTGGGATCAAGCCATTTCAAAGAGCATGAGCTTTTTTCACAGGTAGTTCAATCTACCTGTGATTGATTTCCACAGGCAATCAATCTAAGAGGGCCTTTCCAATCTAAGAGGGCCTTTCAACTGAGTTTTGTGTTAGTAAGTTCTCCTCAGTAGTAGAAAATCAAATTTACCAACTGTATTTTAAATTAAAAATGTCTTTTGTTTCAGATGTGGCCCTTATTTTTAGAAAATAAAGAATTTCTTCTTGGGTAAAATGTCAACTTTCTTACCTTTGAAACTTCTACCCTTCTGCCCAAGAGTTGTAGTTGCAAAGGGTCTAATGAGCCCTGGCACAACCTGTCTAAGGAGGATGCTTTGGACAGAGTGCTGTAAATGAACAATGCTTCCTTTCAGACAACCCGGGTTCTCCAAACACAGAGATAGCTGTGACGCATTGCCAGATCAAAAGAGAGCCTTGTGTTTAACAGTGGTGACCTGGACTTGCAGCAGGCAGTCTGCCTATGCAGCCTTAGACCTGGTTTCCAAGGTTCATTGAGACTATTGTCTGAAACAGCAGGAAGAGTGAAAAGAGATTTGAGAGAGCAGAAGGACATCAAATCACATTGGAGGCAGAGACAACTGTGCCTCTCCTTGGAAAACAGCAACAAGACTATGAGTTTAATATTACAAAGGTCAAAGAAATAAGAAATCGTGCTTTACTGCACCTATGTTTAAGTGCTCGCTATTATACTCCATGCCATTCTTTGATCCTTAATCAAATTTTACAGCCACTTGATCAATCATTTCATCAAGTTTTGAAATTCATCCACAGAGACATTGCAACAATATTCCAACGATTTTTTTTCCTTTTGCATTGTGGACAAGTCTGTTGTTACTGGCAATGTGTGTAGGAACCAGTCCTGGTGACCTCTCTGTGAACCCACCAAAAAGTCAAAATTTGCAATTTCTTGTTCAGTGTAAAGCAAAGCTTTGACCTTGAGGACTTTGTTGTGGTGGCTTTCCCCAGGAAATCAAAGAGACTGGTCATTTCCCAAGTCCCAAACAGCAGTTCTGTTATGAAAATCTCTCAGAGGCCTCTGAGTAAGCATCTTTCAACGTAATGGTTCAAGTGCAAGTTTTCATTGGTACACAGAGGCTATAATCTAACTCTCAAGTATTTCAAGAGGTGACAGGAAGACAAAAAGGAAACTATTTTCAGCTCAGAAGAGATGAGATAATATAAAACCTAATGGGAGAGGGTCTGTTTGTGTTGCATGACCATATCAGTCTTCCCATCTTTTTGGAATGTCTCATTTCTTTTGTCGGGTCCCTTCCATTGTTCTTGCTGGCTCTTCTCATGTCGAGAGCAAATACTTTCTCTGCCAACTACAATTGCATCTCTTATACCTCTGCTGGGAACATTCTGTAGGTTGGATTTTATTCCGATTTACTTGGATGCCCTTCCTGTTGGCCTTATTTTCCTTGTGTCTCACTTACCCGCCCTCCCTAAGAAGTTAGGTACTGCTAATCTACACCTCACTCAGATGTTGACATAACTGTCGCCAGCAGTTCTACTTGTCAAAAGCAGTTATGTATGTTATCAGGTGTCCAGAGCCCAGATTATCTTTATGATAAACTTCAGGCAGATGCTCAATTTATAGATTTATTCACCCCAATCCTTCTCATCTTGTTTACCCAACCCAAAGCACTATTAGAACCACACAGAACCACACAGCTTTGTGAGGGCCAGGCTTAGTCTGTATTTATTAAATAAACACTCATTATTTGCCAAAACTTTGTGAGAGAAACAAAATATAAATCATTAACAGAGCTGACAATGCCCCTGCAGCTTTAGTCTAAAATGTCATGTTTCAGACAAAGAAATTGAGATCCAGAGAGGTAAAGTAATTTTTTCAAGTCATCTTAAAATATAGTGGTAGGAACTGAACAAGAAAATTGTTCTTATCACAACTGCTGGGCTTTCATGTGTTCTTGGGGCTTCAAATTTATTTGCAATGACAACTTAAAATTCCATCACATCATAACCCCAAAACATTTCCATATAAATGACATGGTCCCCTCTAGTTAAAAAATTTTATGCTGTTTTAAAAATGCTTATTGATGACTCATCTTCCTAAGGTTTTCCACAAAAGCAAACTTTAAATAGAAAGCTAATAAATTCTTTTATTCTTTTCATTGTTCAAATTCCCACTGACCTCACAGGTCCTGGGAAATCTTCCCTAGCAACGGTCTTACAAGAGTCATAAAGCAACAGAGAGTCTGCAATGACCTCAATGAATTCAGAGCAGCATGTGATAGGGGGCCTGTGGGTAGGAAGCCTCAGAACCATATGTAAGAATTGAAAGATGGTAACTCTTATTTTGACCAGTAACAATTATGGTAAATTAGGCTGAGTAAATCATACAGTTTGTTCAGATCTTCATCCAAACTAATCCATTCACTGCTAAACACGTGTCTCAGACCTGGTCCAGTGTCCCTCCAAAATGCATGTGTTTTATCCATACAACTTTCACTTAGAAAAATTGGTGGAATAAATACAGTGTGCAGAATAGAGGGAGTTAGAGAAGAAATAAGAGGCATACTCCCTTGTTTTAGGAGTTCAGCCTTCACCCAGGTATCTCATCTTCTGACTTGGACTAGATATATCCCAAGGTTGTTGGGAAGGAGTATATAAAGGACATTATCTAGTTCCAATTTTTCTCTCTATATTTACTCTTTGCTGAAGTTCATTCTTGTTTCTGGCACGTGGCTCCACTTTTTCAGATTTTTTGAGTCATATCTTAACCCCTTGTACAGATCCTTGTCTTAGATTACCAATGCTATATTGTCTGATCCTGCCTGTACCTGTCTTCTTAAAGGTCTTTAATTTTCCTCATCTGAGTTCCCTGCCCTTGCATCACCCATTCTCACTGACTTTACCCCAAGACACCTATTTGCTGTCCCCTTGTTCTCTCCGGGTTTGACCTATAATGCTTTTGATATGGTTATTGCTAGCAACTTTATGACTTTCCAGTATCTTCTACTACTGATGTTTGAGAAAGAGATTCATTTTGACAAACAGAGGACATATGAATGAGATCTTAAAGAATATCGGGCTGGGGATGAACCCCTTTGGGGTACCAGCATGATCAAAAGTCATTCATGCCCTGGCTGGTGTGGCTCAGTTGGTTGAAGCATTTTCCTGTAAACTGAAAGGTCATGGGTTCTATTACAGGTCAGGGCACAAGCCTAGGTTGCAGATTCGGTTCCCAGTGTGGATGCATATGAGAGGCAACCAACTGATGTTTCTCTCATATGGATGTTTCTCTCTCCCTCTCTCTCTCCCCCTTCCCTTCTCTCTCTCTTAAAAAAAAAAGTCATTCATTAAGACTTACAATGGCTCTGAAAATAGCAGAGCCTGCTTAACTCCAACATCCAAATAATCCAAACATTTTTAAATGCTTAATCCTCTGTCAGAAAAATTCAAAGGCATTAAATACACTTACATAAGGAATTTGATCTAAAATCTAATTTTTTACCTAGATGTCTACCCTTGGGTCAATATACATTCAAAATGATCTTTTTCACTCTAAAATTGAATTCCAAAGTCTCACACCACCATTCCTGGAGCAATGACAGTCTTTGTATTCAGGGTTTAAGACTCAAATGGCCTATGGTCTTATGCAGACTAAAACAGGAGCAAGACATTGATTTATGTTTAAATAATTTTCAATATCAGAAGTTTGATTCCTTAATTTTTCAACAAAAACTAACTTCCAATATTTCTGTTTTAAATAATGAATACAATAGAAATGCATTTTAACCTGTTTATTAAGTGATTTTTGTATACCTGAGAACTGGGTGTCAGTTCCCTAAAATATGCCTGCACTGAGATATCATCACTATCTTGCATCTACAAATAACCACACTTAATCAAGCAACTAAGGTCTTTGGGCCTTACTTCTTTCATGTATAAAATAGGGTGTAAGATGTTCAACTAAAGGACTTTTAAAGTCCCTTCCAACTGTGACATAATTTGATTATGTGGATTCTACAATACACATCACCCCAATATTAACACTGTCCTCTGGTAATACCAGAAAAAAAAAACCATAAGCACAAAATAAAGTCTCATATGATGTCTCCAGTGTGCTCAAAGCCTGTAATTCTCATTGACTCTGAAAGGAGTTTTGCAGATGTGGAAGGCAGAACATAAATACTGTGTCTCTGTGAAGTGACACTGAATGAACCAGCCAGCTGCACTGAGAGTGACTTCACTTGAACTGTGCTTTGGTACCTAGTACTCAAACCAGCTGTGCCACAATTCCCGATCCAATTTTATTTGCAACAAGAAAGTGTTAGGAGACACAAGGGCAACTATTTACTTGTGGGAGATTAGAGATTGAAAGTTAACGTAACTAACTTGCACGTCATTGGTAACTATAGGAAATTTCTCACACAAATATTTACTAGGCTTTTTTTCTGTTTTGTTTTACTTTATTTTGAACCACAATATCCAGTTGAGCATCTGCTGTGTACCAGATTCTGGAGGGATAGAGGGCGGAGCTCTTGCTTACAACTCTGTATGGGAGATAAGACATACACAAAGCCATGAACATTTAAATGGCAACACATTCACAACTATCAACAACTGAATCTAAAAAAACAAACTAAGCAAACAACAGAATCATAGATATGGAGATCGTTTGTAGATTTATCAGCTGGGAGGGGGAACGGGGAGAATGGGGGAAAGGTACAGGGACTAAGAAACATAATTGGTAGGTACAAAACAGACAGGGGGAGGTTAAGAATAGTATAGGAAATGGAGAAGCCAAAGAATTTATATGCACGACCCAAGGACATGAACTAAGTGGAGGGGAGAGATTGCTGGAGGGAATGGGGGTGCCGGGCGGAGTGGAGCAAAGAGGGAAAATTGGGAACAACTGTAATAACATAATCAGTAAAATATACCAACAAAAAAAACAAATAGATACAGCATAATTATATGGATTGACCCACAGTCACTGATACAATATTCTCTAAGAACTCCAGATAGATTTTTGGCTCATTACCATCAAGTCATCGTGACGCATCCCATAGACATAAGTGATACACACACATGCGTTTGTTGCAAGCCAAGAAGTATGACCACGGCAAATAAATATTTTAAGAAAACATTAGTGAACTGGATAAATAAATGTGGTGAAAATTCAGTGAGTCATGTAGTTATAACCCTAATGACCTTGTTTTATCTCATTAACAAAAGTGTTGGCATTGGTTGTTCCAGCAGGGATCAGTAAACCTGTTCAAAGTAAATAAATATTTCATGCATATCCCTCTACTAAATGAAATGTTTCTTGGAAACACTAAATTGAATGCAAAATGGATGACTTCACTCCAATACACTGCTCCCTGGAATTTCTGACAATCTTGTTTAAAACTTAAAGCATTACAATTCCTAATTGTCACTGTGTTTTTATCTAACTAGTTTTAATGGAATATTTATTATCTGTAGTGAAAATGGTATATTTAATAGAAAATACAAAACAAACCTAAGTTTCTACATAGAGGCAGTTTAAACTTCCTTATGAGATCAGCCACATGCATACAACCCTGCTCTCCAAAAAATGTGTTTAAGCATCAAAAGAGGAATAAAAAGATGTAGATCTTTCTTAGAAAGACAACGATGATGAGGAAAAAATAGCAGCGTATAAGACTTCAAACACTTTTTGGAATACAGATGAAGAAACAGTAACTAGCTTAACTGGAGGAATCATAACTAAATTAACTACCAGCACACCTTGGAGATATAGCAAGTTCAGCTCCAGACTATTACAATAACATGAGTATCGTAATGAAGTGAATCATAACCGTTTTGCTGGTGGAGGGTCTTACCTTCAATTTGTAAAAACAAAGCATCTGCAAAGCACAGTAAAACGAGGTGTGCCTGTTTAATCTGAAGTGCCTGAGAAGGAGGGCCTTAAGTCAGGTTCCTTAGAAGCAGAGACTGAAACAGGGATTCTTCCATAAATGATTCATTGAAGAAGTGTTCTTAGGAGAACTTGTAAAGACACCAATGAGGGATCAGGCTAGAACAGAAGAAAAGGCAAAGCAAATATGACTTTGGAGGAAGTCTAGTCTCAGCCTGATTCCACAGAGAGCTCTGGAAGATAATGTGCTTTAAAGGTGATGCCATTCAGACAGGAGGCTAGGCTGTTATGGCCCTGCATCCGTTACTCCATGGCCATCGGGCTGCCCCAGCGCAGAGGGAGAAAAGTATAACCTCAGCTGTATCTCTGGCAAAATGACTTCTCCTCAGCCAAGGACCATCTTTCAAAAAAATGTATGCATGTGTATGCCATTAGCAACCAGCACTTATACAGCTGGGGGGCTGGTGTGCACCCCTAATAAAGAGAATGGGGACAGAATACCATCAGCATCTTTTATTCCTTGTACAGCTCAGTCCACTTGCTTCTCACATTACGTTTACTCCATCCAGTCAGTCTCTGTTTCTCCAGGATTCTTGATTGCTATTTCCATGAAAACTTAGAGGAGTAAAATTAGTGAGATAAGCTATTGTCCCTCTGCTGAGGTTGGTTCCAAGATCGTAACTGACATTCATCTCCCTTCTCATCCACCCTTTCTACATTTCCCTCCTGTTCTGCTAGCACTTTTGTGACCTATGTGACTGTTTTGATGGATGATCAAGACCCTTATCCTTGAGTAGTCTAAGCCCCTAGTTATCAAGGCTTTATTGCCTCACTTGTCAGTTTACTGTTAAAATTGAGCACGGGAATGCCAAGAGATGTCCCAGTGGATCATCTGGGTGCCAGACATATTCCAACCTGCCGTGATTATATAGCAGCAACAATTACCCCTGCCAACATGGTAATTCCCTCCTTTGACTGCTGGTCTGCTGGAATGGGGAATACCAAAATGCCAAGTGGCAGCTATAGTTTTAATTTACATTGGACTCTTATTATACCCCCAGGTGGAAGAACTCCTTCCCCCAGGAACCAGGATTTCTAGAGCCACAGAACTGAGAGGTGCATAGGGATGGTGAGCTGGATCATCCTCACTTAATATCCTTTAGGTTCCAGGTACATGTGGTCTACCTGCCAAAAGCAGTGCAACATACAAAGGTCATTCATTGGTTCAGGGCAAAATACTGGATCCTGAAGAACAGTGCCCAACATTTGCAGGTGTGAAAGGTCCCTCAATTGCAACATCAAGAGGTCATTCTCATGTTCTATCAGGTCAGAAGCTTCCAGACAAGGCTGTAGATTTAATCAATTAGCAAGTTAACACCCTCTGAACCTGGGAATTACAGCACCAACCTATTAAAGGGAATGTGGGTGACACCTACAGTACTTGCTACAGAGAGATCAAGATAAATTGAAATTGAGCTGATTCATGTTTCAGAATAGTGGGTCTGATATCCAAGAAGAATATTAAGTGATTAATGAGTAGATAGTGTATACAGCTTAGATACAATGAACAAAAGGGTGATTCATATCTCAGCCAGGATGAAGCAAGCAGGACCTTGAGAGATTTCATCACACTACTCAGAATGGCGCATAATTCAAAACATATGAACTGTTTATTTCTGGAAATAAACATGGGTCACCATGTTTATTCACCCATGTTTAGTCACCATGGGTGACTAAAACTGTAGAAAGCAATATTATGGATAAAGGGAGACTACTGTACCTGATAAAGAACTTACATTCAGAATATGGAAAGAACCCTGACTCACTTTAAAAACCAAACCACCCAATCTTTAAAAAACAGGCAAAATATTTGAAAAGACACTTTAACAAGGAAATAAATGGATGGCAAACAAGCACACAAAAACATGCTCACCATAATTAGTCATTAGGGAAGTGAGAAATAGCCATGATGAGATACTACTATACTCCTATTACATCAGGTAAAATTAGAGGGATTGTCTGTACCAAGTGTTGGTGAGGATGCTGAGAAACCTCAATACCCGTCAACTGCTGGTGAGAATATAAAATGGCATAATCACCTTAGAAAATAGTTTGGCAGTTTCCTACATATTCAAAATATAGTCTGTCTAAACCTTTTACCACATGATGCAGCCATTTTACTTCTAGGTATTTATTTATCAAAGAGAAAAGAAAACATATGTCTACATGGAGACCTGTACATGAATATTAATAACATCTTTATTTGTAATAGCCAAAAACTAGGAGCAACCCAAATCATCAATAGGTGAATAAATAAACAAACTGTGGTATGTCCATATAATGGAGTGCTACTCAGCAATTCTAGCAAATTTAAAAAATGAATTACTGACTCATTCAATAACACAACAACATGGGTAAATCTCAAAATAATTATGCCAAGTGAAAAAAGCCATACAAACAAGAGTACATTGTATAATTACTTTTATATAAACTCTAGAAAATGAAATATAATTGATAGTGACAAAAAGCAGTGGTTGCTTGGGGAGAAGATATATAGACAATGGCAGCATAAAGGAATTACAAAGGAGCATGAGAGGCATTACATATGTTCACCGTCTTGATTGTGATGACGGTTTCATGGGTGTACATGCCTAAACATCAAATTGTCCACTATAAATATGTGCAGATTACAGTACCTACTTATAACTTGACAGAGCTCTCAAAAATACATTCAAAAGAAAAAATTTTTAATAAATACAGGAATAAATAATCCATATTATTCAGACAGTCATTAACTAATTCATTCAATAGTTATCATATGGCTCTTATGTGCTAAGTATTGCACTAAATGCTGGGAACATAAATACTTGAAGACTCTGACACCCTTCCCAAGGACTTTATAGATTTGTGAAATAACAGGCACCTACCATTGGAAAAGGTAAGCTATGATATCTTTTTTGAAGATGGTAGTCAATGTTCCTTATGTTTCCTTTATATCAAAATACTGAATAAAAATAATAAATGATGTTAGCAATCCCTTTTACATAAAGTTCTCTTTCCTCAGTAGCTGTGTCTCTGTTATTCTGACCTTGTTAACCATTGTTCCTCAGGTGGCAATAGTATGCTAGTGTATTAACATTTCAAAATCACAATTACTTACTATTTCTAACAATGCAGCCAACTCTCAATTTTGACAGTGGATTTTCCAGAAATCTGGCTTTGGTATTTGCACCCTCCTGCTACTTGCATTTGGGACATTTCATTTCTTGTTAGCACCTCCATCAAGGGTGTTCAGCAGGAAAGAGAATGTAAAACTCAAACCCACCAATATTCTGCTGAGAATCATAAAGTCTTAAAATTGTTAGTAATCTCCAAAGTTATCTAGTCCAATTCCCACCCAGTGCCAGAATCTCCTCTAGCCTATGCTTGACAAATAGTCACCCAAGCCAGATTTTACTTGAACATTTTGAATAAAACAGAGCCGATGCTCAGTAACTTCAATAATACATTTATGGTCCCCCAGTTTAGCTCTTTTCCATGCTAGTAGTTCATCTTGTGTGGTACTCTCTGTGCTTCTTGGACTGTGTGTCCATTTTTCTTGCCAGGTTAGGGTAGTTTTCAGTTATTTCATCAACTACTTTTTCAATTTCTTGTTCTCGCTCTTCTCCTTCTGGTACTCCTATGATGCAAATGTTATGTTTGATGTTGCCCTATACGTCCCTTAAACGATCCCAATTTATTTTTTTATTTATTTTTACTGCCTGATTGGGTATTTTCTGCTACCTTGTCTTCCAAATCACTGTTTCAGTTCTCTGCTTTATGTGATCTGCTATTAATTCCTTTTCGTGTGCCCTTCATTGTGGTTATTATAGTCTTCATTTCTGACTGGTTATTTTTTATGATTTCTATGTTCCTTTTTATGTTTAGTATCTCTTTGTTGAAGTTCTCACAGAGTTGATCTACTCTTTCTCTAGGTCTGTTGAGCATCCTTGTAACCAATGTTCTGAACTCTATACCTAGAGGTTCTGAAAGTGATTAGAAACAATATTTAAACTTCAGTTAGGAAATAATAACATGTATTTGTTATTACAGACATGAACATACACAGAGAATATTCTTCAGCCAAAAAAACATTCTTCAAAAACACGTTACAAATACCTAAACCCCAGCATTCCCTGTAAGTCATGGAAGGAGGAAAGGTAGGAGGGAACTAAAAATTAAATTCATTCATGCTATGAACTGAATTGTGTCCCCAAGTTCATATATTGAAGCCGTGACTCCCAATGTGACTATATTTGAAGACAGGGTTTTTAGGATGTAACCAAGTTTAAATGAGGTAATAAAGGAGGATTTCTAACCCAACATAATTAGTGCCTTACCAGCCTGCCAAGACTGGGAGATACAGCAGATTTACCTAATACATAGAAACCAACAGAGAGGCAGTCAAAATGAGGAGAAAAGCATTTTCCAAATGAAAGAACAGGGGAAAGCTCCAGAACTAAACAAAATGGATGCAAGCAATCTATCATGTATAGAGTTCAAAACATTGGGTACAAGGATGCTCAACAAACTTAGAGGAAGAGTTAAAGGAACTTCTTTAAGAAAAGGAAAAAACCCATAAATGTGAATCATAAAACAACAATAACTATATGCCTATCTATAATCACTTTAAATGTAGATAGAGTAAATGTTTCAATCAAAAGACATAGAGTGCCTGAATGAATAAGAAAATGAGACCCAAGTGTTCATGGATAGGATTGGATAAAGACATGGTTATATACACAGTGGGATATTACTCAGCCATAATAACTAGGGAACGCTTACCATTTGTGACATGGATGACCCTGGAGGGGGTTATGCTAAGTGAATAAGTCAGACAGAGAAAGACATACCACATATGACTTTGCTTCATGTGGAATCTAGAAAACAATATAAATTAACAAACAACACTGATACATGGAACAAACTGATGGTTGTCAGATGGGAGGGAATTGGGTGAAAAAGATAAAGGGATTAATTAAGCACAAATTGGCAGTTAAAAAACAGTCATGGACATGTAAAATACAGCATAGGGAGTATGGTTATTAATATTATAATAATTATATATGGTGTCAGGAGGTTTACACTTATTAGGATAATCACTTCATAAATTATATAAATGTATAACCACTATGCTATACACCTGATACTAATATAATATTGAATGTCAACTGTAATAGCAAGATAAAAATTTAAAAATAAATTTTTTAAATCTGGGGAAATAAGGCATAGGTTAGCTGAATGAATAAGAAAAGAAGACCATTACATTTACTGTCTGAAAGCGACCCATTTAAGATTAGAAGGCACACAGAGACTGAAAGTAAAGGAATGGAACCAGATATTTCGTGCAAATAGAAAAAAAATAAAGCTGAGGTTACAATGCTTGTATCAAATGAACAGACATTCAAACAAAGTGTATTACAAGAGACAAAGGACACTAAATAATGATACAGAGATCAATCCAACAAGAGCATATAACCCTTATAAACACTTACATATCCAATGTAGGAGAACCCAAATTTATAAAGCAAATATTGATGGCCATTAAAGGAGAGATCGACAGCAACACAGTAGTTGTAGGGGACTTTAACACCTCATTTACATTAATGGATAGTTCATCCAGACAGAAAATCAGAAAGGAAACTGCAACTTAAATGACATGCTAGACCAGGTGAATTTAATTGATATTTTAGACATTTCATCCAAAAGCACTTTTTCAGGCATACATAGAACATTTTTCAGAGTATACCACATGTTAGGACACAAAACAAGTCTCAATAAATTTAAGAAGACTGAAATCAAACGAAAAAGATTTTGCATAGCAAAGGAAACCAACAAAACAAAAAGTCAGACAACCAATTAGGGGAATATATTCTCCAATGATACATCTGATAAGGGGTTAATATCCAAAATTTATAAAGAACTCATACAACTTAACACAAAAAATCCAATTAAAAAATGGCAGAGGATCTGAAAAAGTACTGCTCCAAAGAGGAAATACAGATGTCCAACAGACGTGAAAAGATCTAAACATCAGTAATCATCAGAGAAATGCAAATTAAAACCACAATGAGATACTATCTCATACCTGTCAGAATGGCCATCATCAACAAATTAACAAGCAACAAGTGTTGGTGATGATGTGGAGAAAAGAGAGCCCTAGTGTGTTGTTGATAGGACTGCAAATTGGTGTAGCCACTATGGAAATGGAGGTTCCCAAAAAAAAACTACAAATAGAACTATCTTATGGACCCAACAAGTGAACTTCTGGGTATTTATGCAAAGAAATCCAAAACACTAATTTGAAAAGATATGTGCACCACAGTGTTCACTGCAGGTGTTATTTACAATAAGCAAGATATACCTCAACAGACAATTGGATAAAGAAGATGTGGTACATATCCACAGTGGAATGTTAGTTGACCATAAAAAAATATTACCATTTGCAATAACACGGATGGACCTAGGCAGGGGAGTCCTACATTTTGTCATCTCTGGGCCATACCGGAAGAAGAGTTATCTTGGCCCACACATTAAATACATTGCAATAGGTAATCGCAAAAAAAAATCTCATGATGTTTTAAGTAAATTCCACATTCACAACCATCCTGGGCCACATGTGGCCTGTGAGCTGCAGGTTGGACACCCCGATAGAGGATATTATGCTAAATGAAATAAGTCAGACAGAAAAAAAACAAACACCATATAATTTCAATTATCTGTGGAACCTAAAGGACAAAGTAAGAAACAGACTCATAGATACAGAGAACAAACTGTTGGCTGCCAGATAGGGTTGGGGCACTGGGTGAAAAGAGGAAGAGATTAGGAAGCACAAATTGGTGGTTACAAAATGGTCGTGAAGATGTAAAATACAGCATAGGGAATATAGTCAATAATATTATAATAACGATGCATGGTCCCAGGTGGGTACTAGACTTAGTGGGAGGATTGCTTCATAAATTATATAAACGCCTAACCACTATACTGAAAATAATATTGAATGTCAATGTAATTGAAGAAAAAAGATTAGTGGCATTAAAAGAGAGTGCCCTCTCTCTCTCTTTCACTCTCTCCCCTTCTTGCTCTCCCCCTCCTCCTCCCTTCCTCCAGGAGGACACAGCAAGCAAGAAGGTGGCTATCCGCAAGTCAGGAAGAGGGCCCTCACCAGAACCTGACCATGCTAGTACACAGGTGTCAGACTTCCAGCTTCTAGAAATGAAAGAAAATAAATTTCTATTCTTGAAGTCACCATGTCTATGGTAGTTTGTTATTGTAGCCCAAGTTCACTAATACAGTTAGTCTTTGGAAGTGGTTTTTGAAGTCTGTCAAGAAATTTGGGGGCTCAATATGCTTTGTTGCACACCTGAGGTCAATTTTAAGGATGCTTTTTATTGAGACCACTTACTTAGTCTTAACTCACTGATTTTTATTTTTAAAAGGACAAAGATGATGTGGAAGAAAAGAAAAATTTGTTAAGGGGGAGACAATGCCTAGATTCTGGATTGAACTGATCAAAATCATTTGATATAACTGAGGCTCAATTCTTCTTCTATAAAATGAAGGATTAAATTTTTAAATGATTCCAAAGCTTCCATCCATCTACAGACACTCTCTAGATCTTTCAATCTAAAAAGATCTTGAAATATTAGAGGAAAAGGAACAGATGTGTAATCAGTTAGGGAGAATGTGTAAAGAATTTTACAGGCAAGAGGAAGTGATAACTGCTTGCCACAAAGAGCATTCATTATAGGGCTCTCAGGAAGGAAGCTGAATTTTTCCTATTAAGAAGTAAAGTATCCTAAAAGTAAATATTCTTATTATTTGGGGCTCAAGTGTGAAAGGAAAAATTATAGTTGAGGCCTTCAAAATGTAGTTTGTAATTTCCCCTTCTATCTAAAATGATTCATTCATTCAACATACACTACAGACTCAGATACAAAGACAAATCAAGCTTAGTTTCACTCCTGGGTGTCTGGTAGGTACTCAATATATTAGCCAGTTTTTCTACTGAACTCAGTCAAACATTTATACCTGTAGGGCTGTACTTCTTCATCTGCAATATTATCTTTCCATTTAATACAATGAGATGTACACACTGAGATGGAATGAGATCCTAGATTCAGGGATTTATAATGTGGGAAGCCACTTCAGATGGCCTCAGGAACAGCAAGCCACTCGCCCTGTTGGAGCTTCCACAGAATTTGATTCTCTTCCTTGTGACTGCATCTTGTTGTAGTGTAACATCCATTTAAGTCTGTCCAGATATCAAGGGGGCACTAGGCAGAAAGACCAAGCTTTACTTATCTGTTTCCCAGGAACTAGTATCACACCTAATACAAAGCTGGTATTCATTACTACGGCTCTGGAATTGAGAAAAATTAACCTGGTTGAACAGGCTGAGGAGACTCAGGTTCACAGCTACTTGTCCAGTGTCTCACAGACAGATGTGGCAAAGCCAAGGCAAAGCCCCAGATCTCAGGTTCATAACACAGCTATTCTAACATTCAATAACTGCAGGTAAGGAACTAGTATCTTACTTCACCCCACTCTGTGTCCATTTCGGAGTATCAGAAAGTCTAACAGAATAAAGGAAAACATAATTTAAAACAAGAGGAGATGGTGTAAAAAGAAAGAAAACTAATTTAAATAGACATTTCTCCAAAGAAGATACACAAAAAGCCAGTAAGCACGTGAAAATATGTTCAACATGGAACATATTTTGTCTATTTGGAAATGTTGTCATGGAAATGCAAATCAAAACCACAATGAGATATCACTTCACATGTAGCAGAATGGCTATAATTTGAAAAACTGACAACAAGGTTATACTTATTTTTTTGAAAAGGCAGGCAATAACAAGTATTGACAAGGATTTCTAGAAATTGAAACCTTTATACATTGCTCATGGAAATGTAAAATGGTGCTGCAACTTTGAAAAATAGTGTGGCAATTCCTTAAACATTGAATCTAGAGTTACCATATGACCCAGAAACTCCAGTCCTAGGATATACCCAAAAGAAGTAAAACATGTGGCTGCACAATACTTGCCCATCAATGCTCCTAGCACATTCTTCATAATATCCAAAGGTGGATGGAAACAACCGAAACGCCCATCAACTAGTAAGTGGATAAACAAAAACATGGCCTAGCCACACAATGGAGTATTATTTGGCAATAAAGAGGTAGTATGAAGTTCTGATACATGCTACAACATGCGTGAACACTGAAAATATCATATTAGGTGAAAGAATCCAGACAAAACAGGGCCACACATTGTATGATTTCATTCATATGAAGTGGATTATCATAATAAAAGCACATTAGTGGTTGGCAGGGTTTAGGAGAAGGACAGAATGGGAAGTAACTGCTAATGGATATGGGTTTCTTTTGGGAATGATGAATGTTATGGAATTAAATAGTGGTGTTGCTTGCATAACTCTGTGAACATAAAAACAATCATTGAACTATACACTTTGAAAGCATGAATGTCATAGTATGTGACTTATACTGCAAAAAAAGAGAGAGAGAAAATAAAGGAAACTACAAAAACTGTGGGAAAAGTGAACGTCTTTATAAAACAATATTTTAAATGGTGTTTGGTAGAACCTGTGTCTCATGAGGAAGACTGAAGGAAACCAATGTTTTTTTAGAGCCTAGTTGTACCAAATCCCAGAATAAGTATGTTTTCTGTTTCTCATTAATCTTTTGAGGAATCTATTAATCACTTTACAAATGAGGAAAACAAGTCTCAGAGAGGTTGAGTGATTTCCCCAAGATCACAAAGTAATGTAGGGCAGAACTAGCAATCCTGTTCAGATGTGCCTAATTCCAAAGCATGTATTCTTTCCAACTTAGCACAGCACCTCCTTAGACAGATTTCAAATGCACACAATTCAGTTTCTTGCAAGTTCCTCCAGAAGTTGTGAAGAAAACTAGAGCAAACATCATCAAAAGCCTATGCAAGTAGACAAAACTGATATGCCCAATGCACCCTCTTATTTGTCCCACTTGCCTTCCTGGCCAGCTCCTTCAAGACTGCCAAAGTTGGGGAGAGAAGTTTACCCCAGAGTCCCTCCTATGCCTAGTGGACACTGTATCCCTGCAGGATGTCTAGTTCATCATTATAGTTCCCAGGCACTCAACTCTACTTTGAATTCAATAGAAGTTCAATGCATGATTATGGTGGTTGAGTGAACAAACATTTTTCTTCCTCTTAAAGTTCTCATAATCCATTGATGATCTAAGTCAAACACACCATAAAGTCAAAACTTTACCATTTCATGACCAGGGGCACCCCAAGAAACCTCATCTGCAGGAGAATGTAGATGTGGACAGACTAGACAGATGTGAGGCTATTCCCCAGTCCCTCTTGTAGAGGGTTATAGACTGATGGCAGTGGCCATCTTCCCCATTACAATAGGCTTATACTCTATAGTCCTCTGGGGTAGGACCATGTGGCTCATTCTAGACAATGGGTTGAAAGTCAAAGGGACATATGTTACTCCTTCACTGAGCATGATTGCTGCTCTCGGACACAGCTTTTTCACTGTTGAGCAGCAAGTTCTGAGATGGTAGCTGCTCCATCAGGCACATGAGAAATGTGGTACAGAGCTTTCAAGTGACCCACATGGATATATCCTAAGTCACTAAACTTTTGAGTTTATTTTTTATTTTTATGGCATGGCCTAGCCTGTCCTGACTGATTCAAGTCTCTAAAGTCAAGATGTGTGAAAATAGTGAGAAGTACAATTTAACTGGAGCTGCCTGACCATGAGAAACTGGAGAAGATAGAATCAGAAAGATAGTTTGGGGTCAAATAATATAAAGCCTTGAAACACAGACTAGTGTTGAAGGTATATGAAAGGAGGAAAGTACTACAGAAGAAAAAAGTTGTTATGTTAACCCCAGAGAAACTATTGGCAGAAAAGAAACTAAACTAGGGGAATACACAATCAGTACAGATCTCAAGGCTAGATGATATCTTCACTTTGAGATACAAAAAGGTTTGAAAATAGATAAATAAGGTCAATATAGAGAGACCACTAGGCAGGAGATGCCAAAAGCCAACCTGAAAAGTACAAAAGCCCATGACTCAGAAGGGAGCCGTATTAGTTTTCTACTGTTGCCATGTCAAATGACCTACAAATATAGTTGTTTAAAACAATACAAGTTTATTATCTTACAAATCTGTAAATCAAAAGTCTAACCTTGCCTGTGGTTCTATTTTCTTCATTAGTTTATTTTGTTCATTAGATTCCTCTTACAGGTGAGATCATATGGTATTTGTCTTTCACCACCTACCTTATTTCACTTAGCATAATATTCTCCAGTTCCATCCATGCTGTCACAAAGGATAGGAGCTCCTTCTTTCTTTCTGCTGTGTGGTATTCCATTGTGTACTTTTAAGGGAAAGGGACTAGACAAAAAACATGTATGAATGGCCCAGGGACATGGACAACGTGTGGGAATGGACTGTGGGAGCAGGGGATGGGATGGGCAGAGGAGGGCAAAGGGGGGGAAATGGGTCAGCTGTAATAAAATAATTTTAAAAATTAAAAAATTGTAAAAATCTGACAAAAAGTCTAACTTTGATTTCACTGACTAAAGTCACGTTATCAGCAGGTCTGAATTCCTCTCTAGAGGCTCTAGGGGAGAATCCATTTCCTTGCTTTTCCCAGCCTACAGGCTGCCTGCATTCCTTGGCACTTGGCCCCTTCCTGACCTTTCTTCTTTTATTGCATCTATTTCTCTTAACAGAACAGGGAAGGCTCTGTTTTTAAGGACTTGTGATTAGATTGGGCCTGTTCAGATAATCCAAAATATCCCCAATCTCGATGTACTTAACAATAATCGCATCTGCAAAATTCCTGGTGCCACACTAGGTAATATATTCTCAGGATGTGAGAATTAGGACATACTCATCTTTGAGAGGCCATTATTCTGCCCACCCCAGTAGCCAAGTGGTAAGAATAAGGAAGAGTGAAGGTATCAAGAAACAGTGTGGTACTGGATAGAAGAATGGCTCCATTATAATGTTGTCTGTGTACAGCCGGTCCTGTCCTAGGACCCTAAAGAGCAAATTCAATGGACTACATGAGAAGTGATTAGGGCTGTACTCTGCTGGTGATAAGGAATCGTATATTGTAGACAGCCATGCCCATGATGCCCTGAGACTAACCCTCTGCATGTACAAAGTAGAGGGTCATTAATACAGGCTGAATGAAAAATGAGTGAATGAAATGTTGACCACAGTCTGGATACAGAAGGCAGGAAAGAGAGGATAAAAAGCAATTGATAGTCAATGAAGCAGCTAGGAGAGGTACAAGTCTAAACATTGAAGAAAACATGGAAGAGAATTACATAAAATTTCTTGCTACTTGTGCTCTGAAAATGTCATTGTTTTTCAGAATTTAATTTCTTTTACAAAACCAAAGGAGTGGATCTACTAGTGAACAGATGTAAGCTAAAGAAATGTAAGAAATTGTATTAATCAGATGTTTACAAAAGGATTATTGGGAAAATGTTTTTTAGGTACCCCAAAACCATATATACTATTTGTGAAAAGAATTAGGGGAACTGCTAATTAGGAAAGTAGGATCACTTTTAAAACTCCTTTCTTAAACTTTTTATTTTTAAAGAAGTCTAAATATATGGCATCATGTTTTGATATGAAACATTTTTGAACATTTGTGCCTTAGATCTCCATAGTGGAGGTAAGCTGCACCTGGTCCCACTGACTCAGTAAGATGCAGTGAAAACTGAAAACTATAACACATCACAATTCCCATGAGCAACACCTGATTAAATTTCTTTTTGGCTTTTGCACAATGGTGGCAATGGCTATAATCCAGAACATAAATAAAAACTCATATGAAAGCAACAAACACATTTAAAAAAACACACATTATTCCCTAGCCCAAAGAACTTTTAGTCTAAGATTTTGTCTGTGACTTATTTATATTATTGAGTAACTCTACCCACTGAACATAATGCACACATGACTACAAAAAGGCAGCATTTACATAGTATAATGATTCCCATATATGGGCAATAGATGTGCATGCCAAGAAGTTTGGCAATTCCTTTTTGGAAATTGACTTAATAAAGTGGTGACAAGTAAAGCGTGTACACTGTCAGTTCCATGATAACCCAGACATTTCTATTCTCATTTCTGGAAAATCAAGCCATTTATTCTGCATTAGCAACGTGCTTTAAAGTAATGTGTAAATAGTGGGCAAACTGACACAAGTTGAATTTCCTTTAAAAAAACAGTCCCATGGTATAAACAGAAACCAGAGCTATAACCACTACTAATGCAAAAGATGGCGGGGGGACAATAGGTGATGAGAATGACACAAGTCTTAAACCTCTTATTGCTTAAAGCTTACTCTAGGGACATGACAAACTGATAAAAAGGGACCAGAAAGAATCAATTTGGCCTGCCACTTGAATTATGGGTTCTTTCAGATATCCATGTTGATTATCCTACTAATGTAGATTTTCTCTGGTTAAATGTTAAACTTATGCTGATTTTCTCTGCCACTCAGTACATTCTTGTTGACTGTGCATCTGTGCATGCAAGTTGCTTACCAAGGAGCACTGCCCACCCCAGAGATCAAACAAGATTTGAAATTCCCATTGACTCTTTCTACTTCTTTAGCAATACCTAAAGGGGTTGCATAACTGGAAATTTTGTAAAGATAGTGAAGAAGAACTGATTCAATACTATGGAAAAGTTAACAAGTATATGCCAGTATATAATACGTATGAGACACAAACATGATAATTTAGCCCCCAAAGTCTAGCATGACTAATAAGGGAAGCTACAGTCATACCCTCTATGCATTCTTGTTTTCCTTCTGTTTCTATTTCCAACACTATTTCAACTTGCATACAGATGCAGTCTGGGTATGAAGTTTTGTCTCCTCATCCTGGATACCTTTTGGACTCAACAAAAGACCCTGAGTTCCATCCTGCCTGTCCCCACCAGACTTGGTATTCTTACTTGGTGCCCCTGTCATTTTTATTCATCAATCTATATTTTCCCATATTGATTGAACATGACTCCATGTTCCAGGTATCATGATAGGGCACAGAAACTGTATTGGAGACCAAGAGAGATGTCTGACTCTCAACTTTCC
>PVKM010005979.1:0-45884 GCA_004027735.1 Carollia perspicillata | reverse complement strand
AAGGAGGAACACACCAAGGCACATCATAATTACATTAGCCAAGATTAAAATGAAGGAGAGAATTCTAGAAGCAGCAAGAGATACGGGAACAGTCACCTACAAAGGGGTTCCCATCAGACTGTCAGCTGATTTCTCAAAAGAGACTTTACAGGCAAGAAGGGGCTGGGAAGAAGTATTCCAAGTCATGAAAGGCAAGGACCTACATCCAAGACTGCTCTATCCAGCAAAGCTTTCATTTAGAATGGAAGGGCAGATAAAGTGCTTCTCAGATAAGGTCAAGTTCAAGGAGTTCATCATCACCAAGCCCTTACTATATGAAAGGTTAAAGGGACTTATCTAGGAAAAAGAAGATTAAAAATATGAACAGTGAAAAGATAGCAAACTCACAGTTATTAACATCCACACCTAAAACAAAAGCAGACTAAGTGGACACCAAAAATAGAAGCGGAGCCACAGAAATGGAGGTCACATGGAAGGTTAGCAACAGGGGAGTGGGAGGAGAGGGTGGCGAGAAGGTACAGAGAATAAGTAGCATAGATGGTGGGGAGAAAATGGGCAGGGAGAGGGCAAGAGTAGTGTGGGAAATGTAGAAGCTAAAGAACTTATGACACATGGACATGAACTAAAGTGGGGGAGTGTGGGTGGGAGGTGGTGTGCAGGGTGGAGGGGAATGAAGGGGAAGAAATGGGACAACTGTAATGGCAAAATCAATAAAATATATTTTTTAAAAAGAGGTAGTTTGAAGAAATCAATGGCATCTCCTGTGGTACAGAACATCTTACTGTTTTTTTATTTTTCTTTCAGATGGTATGGGGGAGTCATGAATAGATTCTAAATATGAAAGGATCTTTCCAAAAGGAAAGGTTTTAAGAGATCACCAAAGAAATCTTACATCTTCACTGATTATTTTCTTAATGCTGTTTCTGAAAGATAAAGATAAGTAACCCTGGACTTCTTGCGTCCTCTGGCTAACACAAAACAAATTTCTTGATGGCATTTCTTTCTTACTGTACATTCCACTAAAAAATTCAAAACTGCCATGATTTCAGAGCTACAGAGAAAAAACATCTTGTGCCCTACCAACAGTATCACTTGATCCTACCTAAAAGTTGTGAAATACATGCTGTTTGATGTGCTACCCACTGTGGCTTTATGCCAGGGAAGGTGTGTAGACTCTGAACGAGGCCTTGATATACCTTGTAAAGTAGGGAAGAGGTAATCTTCTAAGCAGGCCCTTATTGTGAATGTTGTCTGGTCTATTTCTATACCCCATAGTTAATTTCTCTGGATGTGATCTAAATGAACAATTGAGTAGAGATGATACAAAAATAATAATTCCATAGGGATCCTAGGTTCGTTTGTCTGCTAGAACAGAAATAGTTTTCCAGGGAAATAGATAGAGATGGTCTAGCTGGGATTCAGAAAATGGAATCACTTTTTCACTAGAGAAAAAAAAAATGTTCCTGATGTATAGGAAGTGCTTGAAAAGAAGATTATTTTGGATTATCTAAATGAAACAGCTGCCAATGATTCTTAACCAGGGACAAATCAAATTCCCACCAACCCAGTGAATAGTTATTGGCAAGTAGTTGGTAGAGGCCAAGGGTGCTGCTGAACATCCTATATTGTTGGACTGTTATACACAGCTTTACCCCCAGCCCCCACTGCACAGTACAAAACATTACTCAGCTCCAAATGTTGAGTGCCCAGACTGAGAAATCTTAGACCAGAAATGTAGCTTCGATAAGGATCTACCCTTAACAAAATAATAAAACTGAGCCCCTCATAATATTCAGATTTGCTCAAAAGGGTGATGCAGGTGATGGGCTTAGGAAAAGATTTAGACACATCTCACCATGTAACACCGTGTTCCATTAGGTGAATCCCCAGAGGGAGTGGGAGTTTGGGTTCAATTGGTTATGAAATTCATTCTAGACCACCATGTTTGCGAGAGGAACAGCGGGAGAGAAGAATGGACTGGGAATCAGAAGTACCGATTCACCACATCACTCTGACTCCAGCTAATTCTGACTCCAGCTAATTGATTCTTGAACGAGATAAAACATCCCTGAGTTTCAATTTCCTCCTCTGTAGCTTATGAAGATTAAGACAATTGGTTCTAATATACTTTCCAAGTCTCAGGACTCCCCAGTGTGATGCTTTGCACCATGCCAACTTAGCTAAGTAGAAACTTCATTTCCCAGAATATCCTGCCTTACTTGGTTACAAGTCAGGATTGGCCATAACAGAAATATACATGAGCCCAGGCTGGCGTAGCTCAGTGGATTGAGCGTGGGCTTGCGAGCCAAACAATTGCAGTTCGATTCCCAGTCAGGGCACATGCCTGGCTTGCAGGCCAGTTCCCAGCAGGGGACGCATGAGAGGCAACCATACATTGACATTTCTCTCCCTCTCTCCTTCCCTTCCCCTCTAAAGATAAATAAGTAAAATCTTAAAAAAAAAGAAATATACACGAGATTTGAAGAGCCTGCTTGGTAACAGGTACTGCTGCAGCTAGCGCTAGTTGACTGGCTCACCTGGCTGAGGCAGCAACTGCTCCAGCCAGCACTGGATCTATTTCAGGTCTCAAGTTCTAGTTCAGAAGTGTGCTGTTCTGTGAGTTGGAGGTCCTAATAGACAGACATGGGCTCCGTTTTTCCCTAATAGTTCCATTTTGTTTTTGTGTGTTCTGATTTGTCCTTTTGTTTGGACAAAGCACTGGTATGAACCTTTGTCTTCTGGTTCAATTTGTGTTCATTCTCCCCTACTTCATGCCCACGTTTCTTTCTTACTAGCCCCGATTTACAGCAACTTTAGGTGCAACCACCAGATGAAGAGGCAACAGCCTATCTTAGACTTCTGCATTTTCATTAATTGTAAGAAACCTAATGCTTATAATAATTCTTTATCCCCTATCACTCAGGTAGGTTCTGCTATCCTTATCTAACTTTTTTGAAACATATGATACATATCAATGCTAATGAGTAAGTGAGGGGATACAGATTCAATCCAATTAGAGAATAAAAAAACTGAAAGAGGAAAATTTCAAAATGAAGAAAAAATGAAAAAAACAGACAGGTTGAGAATCAGCAAGCATGTACCAAATCCCCCTAAAGTCTGTCCAACAATGACAATCCACCATTTTTCTAAGTGTTATGTATATTTGTAAACTCTCAAGAAATGTACACTTTAGATGAGAAGTTGAGATTACAATTCAGGAAATAATCAAATTAAGCTGGAATAGCATGCTCCAAAAAGTGTTCCGCTGACCACTGGTTTCATCTTTTTAAATGTACTAGCTAATACTCATTTGGCGAATACTCAAGTCCCTTTTTGAAAATTAATTATACATCAAGAATATTTTGCAAAAAGTCTTTACAGTTGACTAACATTTTTAACTATATTTAATTCAGTATTTCTCAATTTACTTAAACATCAGTCTTTTTTCACCTAGGTACCTATATGAAAAGAAGAATATTTAGAGAATTCTGTACTGATTAACATAATAAAGTACCAACTATAAACAGTATGAGAATTTAGAGAAAATTGTGTCAATATGAGGTCAACTAATTTTAGAGGACTCCATGAAGGAGGTGTAATTTATACTGGGCTATGAAACCAAGGGTCCTTATGACTTTGATTAAATTGAATTTTATTTTTTTATATTTTTGTTGTTGTTCAAGTACAGTTTTCTGCCTTTTCCCACCACCCCTGCCCACCACCCCAGCCCTCCCTACCTCACTCTGTGTTTCCAGCCCACCTTGTTATTGTCCACGTGTCCTTTATAATTGTTTGTGCAAAACCTTCCCCCTTTCCCCCTATAATCCCCTCCCCTCTTTCCTGTAGTCACAGTCAGCCTGTTCTCAATTAAATTGAGTTTTAAATCCTAGTGCACTATCTTTCTCTGAGGGAGATTTGTATATATATATGTGTGTGTATGTGTGTGTGTGTGTTGCTGTGTGTGTGTGTATTTACACACACACACACATACATATCTCAGAGACCTAGTCCTTCCTCCAGATAATCAGCAACCCCAAAACAGAAGAAGACAGTAGCCGGACTTGACTAATAGTTACATGGTCTGGAGCTCTGGCAGGCTACAGATAACAACACCTCGAACCAAGTTATGTTTAGCTCCTGAGCCCTAATGTGGAATGACCCTGTGGCAACTTTCCCATGAGACTAGACAGAGCTATGTCAGGAAAGACCCCAGAGCTGTCCTCAAGTCCTGAAGAAATGGTTCATTACCCTTACCTCATCTGCGACCTATCAGCTCTCAGCATGACCCCAAATCTATTTTGCCCTATATAATCTGTAACCAACACACCATCCGAGAGTTTGGGCTTTTGAGCACTAGCTTCCTGTTGTCCTGGATGGTGCCACTCAAAATAAAATAGCCAATATTCCCCCACTGTAATTCTCAGTGTCCAGTGTTTGGCTCTGCTAGCACCAGGTGTTTGAACTCTTCCTGTTCTGTAACAGATAAAGAATGAGAAGTATTTAGATGGGTGAAAAGGAGAAGGAATAACATTTTAATCGAGTTGGATGATATAATCGAGTTGAATTTATAACATGGGGAGGAAGCCAACTTTTGGTGAGGAATCATCTGATGGGTTATATTTCCCAGGGCTTTGAGAGCCAGACTAAGGTATTTTTTTTCCCCAATTCATCTCCTACCCACAAGCCCACTTGTTCCCTGTCCCCAACTAACTCTAATATGTTTTTTTAATTTTATTTTAATTGTTATTCAAGACTAATGTATTAAGATTTGTATTGATAGGACTTAGGAAGATTTAAAGATTTTTGAATCATTGTTATAAATAACAATGACTCTTGGAGTTCCAGCCAAGGTGGAGGCATAGGTAGAAATCTTTTGCTTCCTCACACAACCAAAAGGAGGCAAATGACCAATCGAAAATCAATAAACAACCAGACGCACCAGAAAATCAAACTGCATGGAACTCTGACAACCAATGAAATAAAAAAAAAAATCAGTCAGAACAACCAGACCAGTAAGGCAGCAGACTGCATGGCCTTAAGCAACAACAATTAAGCAAACAACTAGAACAGAAACAGAATCAAAGAAACGGAGATCACATGGAGCAGTTTCGGTGGAGAGTGGAAAGGGAGGAAAGAGGGGGAAAGGTACAGGGAAGAAATGCACAATTAGTAGGCATAACGTCAATGGGGAGAGATCAAAAATGGCATAGGAAACAGAGGACTCAGAGAACTTACATGTACAACCCATGGATATGAACTGAGCGGGAGTGGAGGGAATGCTGGAGGGTTGGAGGGGCAGGGTGGAGGGAGATAAAGGGAGAAAAAAACTGGGAAAACTGTAATAGCATAATCAATAAAAAATGCTTTAAAATAAATAAATAAAATATTTAAATATGAAAAAAATAAACTGTTGGAAAATGAAAAAAGTGTTATGAATAATATTAAATATTTTCCCAGCATCATTCTGCTAGGTAGAGTCAGGGTTCAAACCCAGGAACTCTGGCTCTAATGCCTGTCATTTTAGTTTCTAACACTGGATTGCTTAACAAGTCCCCTGAATTTTAAGTTTGTTTGGTCAAAAGTAAATTAGTAAACAAATTGACAGGATGGATGATAGGTTATTTCACAGGGCTTTACACCCAGGGGGAACACAGAAGCTTCAACATGGATATTTTTGAAGCACTGCATCAAGCAAGTTACAAAACTGTGCCCTGAACATACGTGAGGGAGCTCCATGGGCTCAGACCTGACATTGAGGAACTTATCCAGTTGAAATAAAAAACAGAGGCTACAGATTTAGTACCAAAAGACAGAAATGTAACCAAGCCCAGAGATTTCTTGGCAAGAATAAAGGGTTATGGTAAACTCATCTCCTGCATGTCTGGCCTAGTAAGACCTGACTGAATTATCAGAGAAAGGTAAAAAATTAAAATAAAAAGATCCATTCGCAGAATTCCAAACAAGGAAACCTTTTTGGATTAAACCAGAAAGCTAGGAAGTGAGGTACAACTAATTCCAAAACAGAAGATGAGTTATGAAACCACTTGCATAATTCCAGTTTGCCAGGGCAGTGGCGTCGGGGTCATAAAGTGAAGCACACCCCCGCGAAGGGCACCAAGTTCTCTGCTTTGTCAGCGCATGCGCGTGTCGGCTGACGTGACTGGAGACAAAACACAGCCTGCGAGCCTAAGCACTAGTCTAAAATTTGGTCACTTTGTTAATTCTCTCCTCCTGTTTCTTCTTCTTATTTGAAAAGTAAACTGCATTACACTCAAAGAAATAGAATATTACCAATTATTAACACACAGTCCAGGCTGTCCACATTAGTCAATACCAATCCCAAACTGTGCTGACCATATGTAAAAATAAATAAATAAATAAGTAAATAAATAAATAAATAAATAAATAAATAAGAAAGAGGAAGAGAGATGAAAACCACTAATCTGGAGCTCAGGCATTATTTTTAACACCATTTTCCCTCTTTTTATTTCAGCAAATTGTATTTGTTAAAAAACAGATAAATGAAAAAGTCTTCCAATAATTTGGTATCAAGAACTGTGGAGTGAGAACTTATGTTTACTTCTTCTCTAAAATTCTCGCTAAAATAATAATGAATTATTCAGAAATAACAAATATGTAAATATCCTTGGAAACAAATAGTGGTACCATCAGCAAATCAGTAAGTCTCAGCAACTTCTGATTTTATCTCACTCCCTGAATGTTCAGAGTGACTGACATCAATCTCTTACTCCTGACTAAACCCCTGAGTCCTATCTCCTTCAAACATGAAAGATCTTCCTGGGAGGGTCACCCAGCACTGGCATTGCATTTGGTACAAAAGTCAATCAGAGTCTTAAAAAACGTAATGAAAGATAATAAATAAAACAAGGATACTTAGGGGAATTATTAAACTGTCAGTGCTTTTAATCAAGAAGCTAAATACTATAATAGATAACATGAGAAAATGACTAGGAATTTAGAAAAATGAATCAATTAAGTCCCATAAAATGAAGAGCAGCAAGATGTATGAGTGGCAAATAGGAGAGAAAATTTAATAGAATTAGGAGATATGCATACCAAATACAGTATTAAGAATTCAAGAAGAAACCAAAATAGGCTTCACTGATTGTCCTGTGCAATCAGTGAATAGCAGGAAAAATAGCAGGAAAAATAACCAGACTCAGCATCAAAAACTGTGACCCTTGGATTTTACCCTACTTTCAAGCTAAGATGTTAGCCTACCACTGTTTTATAGACACTGGTCAAAGGAATAAGACTCATGGGTCAGAAATAAAAGCCTCTGATACTCATGCACAGAAAACATCATGAGCATCAGAATATTTGAATCAGTTTCTCTTGCCCCAAATCCTGCACAGTGACATGGATGGGCCCAGGTGGATGCCTGCTCATGCAATGCATTGCATTAAGGAAGAAGAACCTGAGGTTAATTAACCCAAATCTTTTATAAGGACAGTAAGAATGCAGATCTATTATATTGAAGAAAGACACTATTCTTACCTTTCTAAGCTGTAGGAAAATGTGCTCTTTACTCTGACTGGAGTCACTATCTTTATATTCCATGGCTATTTGTTATGTGGTAAAATTTGTAAAAGATAGTACGGAACAAAGGGCAGTCATTGTTTCTGCTCACAAAATATTCAAAAAGGTGGTAGACCCATGGAAGATATTTTTTCTACAGGCATACAATAAAGATACATTAGAAAAAAATTCCACAACATGAAGATAATATCAAAATTTCAGCCATGAAGAGCCACCAATATGTTATTAAGGAAATGAAAAGACACACACTGGTAAGATTTCTGAGGTCTGAGGATAAAGAGATAATCCTGAACACCCCTCATTTGGGTTGAGACCTTGTGCTGCAATATTCTACTGTCAACTGGGTTAAGGAAGAAACTATATATCCCATAATATCTTTTTCCCTCTGTGGTACTGCTTGAAGTTGACCAAAAAAGGAACCTGCAGAAGATTAAGTAGATAGAAGTGAAGCACTGACCATTGCTCTCTGAGGATCATGACTTGATGAGGTGAGAAATAGAGATGTTTGAAAGTTCCAGTGTATCCCCAATCTCTTCTGCTCAATGTTCAGTTCTTGTTACTACAATTCCTACTAACCAAGAACTATTCTAGGCCAAGCACCAAACTTTTGCCTTCAGATTACCAAATGCAGGCATTTCTTGAAGACTTTTCAACCAGCTTTCCTTTCCTGATACCACCAGCTATCTGGATGTGCTTGGCTTATTCTGTGATCTTCCAGTTGTTCCTTTTGGCCTTTCATATCTTTAGCTCCTCCCACAAGTGTCTAAGATAAATTCCTTAAATACCTCTCATCCCGTGGCTCATAGAGTAGTTTTGCTTTCTTGACTGAGCCCTCACTGATACAAACTCCAAGGTTTAGAACTAATTAGTATAGAGTTGATAGTTCCTCATAATGACTGAAACTGTTTCAAAGAATCTTAGTCTATAAAATTCTATTAAAGTTATCCCCAAGACTAATGCCCATAGGGACATAATAGAAAATCAACAATTAAAATAAAATCAAATTTAAATCTTTTCAAAAGGAAGTTAATATCACCTCTCACCTGAGATCTCAAATTGTTTTGCAAATCGGTTTACAAATAAATATCTTCCTCATAATAAAAAGTTAATCACATGAAGAGGTAAGTCAACGTGGAAGAAAGATAATTAACAAAGAAAAATACCCATGTGGCTTAAGATTTTGCAATGATCAGGCATAGACTTTAGGAGAGCTATGCTTATCATGTTGAATGATAAAAAAATGAGATTGAAATTTCAAGCAAGGACTTGATCTTTAAGTAAAACTACATAAAAGACTAGAATTAAAAAATACAATAACCAAAGTGAAGGTCTAAATAGGACATAAAAATTGCACACACATGAAGACAAGTGTGGAATATATGGAAAGTCAGAAAATTTACCCAGAAGAAAGCCAAAGAGAGAAAAAGATGTAAAATACATAAGATTAAGAGATACAGAAGATACCATGAGAAAAACAAAGTACTCAGAATTGGAATCCTAGGGGGAAATAAGAAAAAAATGAGTACAGACTGTATGTGGAGAGATAATGGCTGAGAATTTTATAATGCTGTTGAAAGATATTATATCACAGGCTCAAGAATCACAACATACCCCCAGCATAATAAGCAAGAAGGAAACCACCTACCCCCCTCATAGTAAAAGTGACAATTAGGCAATTACTAAATATCAAAATAAGCAAGAGGAATAAAAAAAATTACCTTCAAAGGAGTAACAATTATATGGAAAGCTGACTTCTCAATAGAAAACAAAAAAAAAATTAAGTGACATATTAAATCTGTCAAAAGAAAATAACTACCACCCTAAAATTCTATATCCAGATAATATCCTTAAAAAATGACAGTGAAATAAAGACATTTTTTTTGCTCAAATTAAACTGAAATAATTGTCACCAGAAGATCTCCCAAAGGAAACAGTAAATGATACTCTTCAATCAGAAGAAAAATATTCCAGGTAGGAGTTTTAAAATACAGGACATTATGAAATACAACAGAACAGATAAACCTTTAGGTAAATCTAAGTATTAACAATATTAAAAATAAAAAGTTTCACAGAATATATAAAGAATTAAATATATATGGAAACACTGCATATATCCAAAAAGGGGTAAATGGGGAATAAGGGCTTTAATGTCCTTAAACTATTCCAGAAAAGGATAAAATTAATCATTAACATCAGGTTTTGATAAAGGAAGAATATCTAATCATCACACTAAAAGACTAGCAAAAGAACATATAAATAAACTACTATCAGAAAATGTAATAATAAAAATAATCAACAGTGCAAAAGAGGACAAAAAGTAAATGAAATATTACAAGCAGCATGTGGTATAAAGACAAAACATTTAATTATGTCATAGATTTAAAGCAAATTACTGAAATTAAAAAGTGACTTACTTGTCATACAGGATAAATTTTTTATTTATTTATTTTTTAAGATTTTATTTTTAGAGAGAGGGGAAGGGAGGGAGATATAGGGGGAGAGAAATATCAATGTGTGTTTGCCTCTCATGTGGCCCCCACTGGGGACCTCGCTTGAAACCCAAGCATGTGCCCTGCCTGAGAATTGAACCAACAACCCTTTGGTTTGCAGCTCATGCTCTATCCACTGAGCCACACCAGCCAGGGCTACAGAATTAAATTAAAACACAACTATGTGCTGTTTATAAGTAACACACCCAAAACAGGAAGACAGGTGTCGTGAATATGTTTGCTATACAGTCTTTCCTGTAAGTCAGCCTACAGTCCCCACTCAGATCACTTGACCTGGGCCTTAAGATCCAAAGGCACCAGCACTTGGCTATTGTAAATTGTGCTGCTATGAACATTGGGGTGCACAGGTTCTTTTGGATTAGTGTTTCAGGATTCTCAGGGTATAATCCCAGCAGTGAAATTGCCAGGTCAAAAGGCAGTTCCATTTTTAGTTTTTCTGAGGAAATTTCATATTGTTTTCCACAGTGGCTGCACCAGTCTGCCTTCCATCAACATTGCACTAGGGTTCCCTTTTCTCCACAACGTTGCAGCACTTACTGCTTTGTTGCTTTGTTTATGATGGCCATTCTGATCAGTGTGAAGTGGTATCTCATTGCTTTTTAATTTGCATCTCTCCAATGGCTAGAAGAAGCTCCAGCCCTTCTTGACAGCATGGATGGAACTGGAAACCATTATGCTAAGTGAAATAAGCCAGGTGGTGAAAGACAAATACCATATGATCTCACCTATAAATGGAACCTAATCAATAAAACAAACAAGCAAGCAAAACATAGCCAGAGATATTGAAATAAAGAACAAACTGACAGTAACCAGAGGGAAGGGGAGAGGGGAATAACAGTGAAAAGAAGGGTACGTTCATCAAGGAACAAGCATAAAGGATCCATGGATAAAACCAAACAGGGGTAGGATTGAGGGTGGCAGGTGGGGTAGGTGGGATGGGAGAAAGTGGTGGTGGGAAAATGGAGATAGCTGTCCTTGAACAAAAGAAAAAAAGATTCAGAAGTGCCACCTGTATGACCACCAGTCCCACAGGTGACACCAGCACTGAGAAATAACAAGAAGCCAAAACAGGTGACTATACTATTAACTCAGAGTTTTTTAATGCAGATTCACTCAGCTTTTACTGAATGCACATTTAATCCAAATCTGTACTAACCTAATAACAATATTAACCAAGTCTCAGTCTGAAGATCCAGGTGAGAGCACAGTGAGCAATGGAGCCATCTTGCAAGGAAGACTCTCCAGAGCCAGGTGGACAGCAGAGCAGATAAAGTCCTCAGTCCAGCAGGGCAGAGCCTCCAGTGGCTAATGTCAAGGGAGATCAGAGTGGCATGGAACAGTACTGTTTTGTGGAGCTCAGCTCTCTAAGCAGTGGTCTGGAGCCTGCCTCAGTTATACATTGAAAATGGTACACTCCACCCTTCCGGGTGTCTTGAAATTTCTCTTGACACCCCTGATGAAGAGTGGAGAATTTCTTAAGGAGCCTACCTATGGGTGGACCTGCTCTGCAGACACATTTGTTCTGATCATGTGCACAGATACTATAATTATGTTTCCTTGCCAGATGTGTCTAGTGTGACTTAGGTAGTTTCTCTCTTGAACCAAAGTGTCATGGCTGACTGGCAGCTATCTTGGTTGACATGAGTGTCTCCATTTTGTTTTATATACTCTATACTGTGTTGACTGGACCAAAGCTACTTTATTGATCCTGCTCTCCACATAGGCTAAAAGTTAACATATGGCAAAAGTTAGTGTAGCAATATTAACATTCAAAGTCCAGAATAACTCATTAACAAAGAAGCATTGATAGGGTTTTAGAGGACAAATAAAATAAAAAGTTAAATTCACTAGGAAAATATAAAAATAAATTTATGTAGTCAAATAATATAGCTTCAAATATACAAAACAAAAAATCTGAAGAACTTCGAAGAGGAAAAACAAAGCAACAGTTATAACAGACCAAAAAAATTAAAAAATCCTTCAATTTATCTCCCATTTTCCCTTGTCCCCCAACACACACTTTATTACAAGTTATGTATATCCTTGGGAATATATAAATGGTTTTCTTTCTTGGTACAGTTATATTATCAACAAAAAAACTGGGGAACTTCCATTTCCAGAATTATGGTTGGCTAGTTCATTCAAATCAATCTTCCTGTCCAAATCAACTAAGGCTAGATAAAATGGAGTTGATAGTTTAGTAAAGAGTTGCCAATCCAAGATATAGTTAAAAGTCAGGGCATGGTCATTTAAAAGCATTGTGGGAGTTTTGCCTGATTGTATACACCAAATCCAAGGAAAAACAACTTAGTGTCCCAATACCTAATGGGACCATGGAACGGGAGTCAAAGCTCAAAGGTGAGAATTCTCATAGGAACACTTTGTTCTCATAAATCTGGGAACTGAAAGAGCTATAGGATCACCCCCATCCCAGAAGTCTTAGTTGGATCCGAATGGAGCAGGTGAGACATATCTCTGAGGTGTTCAAATTTTACAAGCTGTGCTCCCTGGCTCTACAAATGTAAAATTAAAATTACAATGGTACCTCAGTACTCGGGGTTAATTCATTCTGAGCAGTGGTAGGAAGCTATGATTGATAAAGCATTACCTGTTGTAGGGTAGTGTCATAACTATACAAGTCCTAGCAAGTAAGACAAATGGCAAGCAAGCTCCAAGTGCTGAAACATTTTTTCTCATCAAAATGTGATGAATAGCAGGTTTGAGGAATTCGGAAGCCAATAAGTATTGAGGTACCACTCTCTGTGGGAGATCCACACTACTGCAAGCCAGGACTAATTTAAACTTGCCCCAGACTACTCACGTGGTAGAAGCAAATGCAGGTCCTTTTGAAGAAACACACTCTCATCCTAGGTCTCAAAGAATTTCTAACAAGAATTTTTCCAAGAATAAGCAGCTCACAATAAAACAATAACCTAGCTAATGAGGCAAAAGTCACCATTAGCAAAACCCACAGAATACACAAGGAACAAATAATTACAACCCTTTGACTGAAAATGGTATTTTTCTTTGAAAAATTTTCCAAGAACAGAAAAAAATTCAGGTGGCTGATTTTAGATTTGTGAAGAGTCAAAGAGAAGTTACCAAATGTAGAAATGCCCACTTACCATACTCCATTTGCAACCAGTATTACCACTCTTGTTGCAGCACATAGAAGAAAACCTACTATGAGAATCAGTGCAAGTCCATTGAAATGACAGGCAAATCTCAATTCCCCTTAGACAAGTTGTTGATTCTTAAAATTTTTGTCATCATATATAAGCCAGTTTTCAGAAATTAGTGAAGTGTTTATTTAATAAAGGCACAGAAACTTGTAGTGAGGATGTTAGGAGATGTTACAAAATCAAAAGTTAATTTTATCAAGTGAAATAAGAAAACAATAAAAATAAATCACCTTCCTTTGGAAATCCACTTTATTAGCATTTCAATGCTTCTAACTTTCGTGTTATGTGTAGATGTCTCCTGGGTAGTTATTTATAGAATGCTCTGATACTGATATAAACAGTTATTCTTGCAATGTTTATAAGAACTTTTGAAGTGACTATGTTCCTTCCATTCTGTGTCTCAGAAAGAAATTATTCAAACAAAAAGACACTTTCTTCTTCTTTCTTCTTCCACCTCTTCTTCCTCCTCTTCTTCTTCTCCTCCTTCTTCCTAATTCAGTTTAGTTCATTTTAACAAATTCAAATTGAAAGCCTACCCTATACCATCCAGTATTACATGAGTTATAGTTGAAATTTTCTTCTTCTTTGCCAGCTAATAGTCTAGTCAAAAAAATTAAGTCATTTCTTCTGACATCAAATTAGATTTGAAATTCCCCTTCCTATAATTGGTTTCTCTAACTGTGGCTTTGTGCCTGGTTGTCCCCATGACTTTGGAAACAACCTGTCTCTCTATACACATAGGTTATACTAGGTTATACGACTGCCCTCTTGTTTATACATCCAGGTATGTTTTTGTTTTTGACTAATTTAAATATTTACATGAGGAAGAAAGCTTGAGATGATTTATAAAACAATGGAATAAGTTTCTACTAGCTAAGACTCTTTCTTCTGCAAGAGGGGGAAACCTCTTAAACATAATCCCAACAGGAAATTTACTGGCCTAAATAACTAAAACATCCAAGAGTAAATTGGATGTAATCAGAACTTTAATAAGGAGATCTGATCGCACTCTTTTTCATTTTTTTTTTCATTTACAAGTGAGTTGTTCTCTCATGTAGTAGAAAAAAAAAATGGACCTCAGAATTGCCAATATGATCTTATTGTTGCATTCATGGACTCTGAAGGGAAAAAAAATCCCTTTCCCAAGAGATACATTAAAAAAATCATGGAGTTGATGTGGACTGGTCTAACTTGAATGATATATGTCTTTCGCTGCTCATCAGAGAAAGGCTCTGATTGGCCAGGCCTGGGTTAAATGCCCACTCCATAAATAAGCATAAGATGGGTTCAATAGGAACCAAATAGACAAAAAATAAAAATAGAAGAGGAGTGATTACCCTAAAAATAAAAAAAGAGATTGATCCTATTTCCAAAAGAAGAGAGGGTGGCAGTGAAAACAAACAATATTTACACCAATTATAATCTATTTTTTCTCATATGGATTTTTCTTATACCGAGAATTAGTTTTATACGTAATATCTGGAAAAGATGTAGAATTGTACAGTAAACAAATGAACACTTTGTTTTGGGAAATGCTTAGCACTACAATTAGTGAATCAGAACTTGTTTTTTTACCAACTAACATAGATCTTTATCATTTTGACTTATACAGTCTAGACAAGATGAATTTCTCTAACTAGAAATTCTACTTTGTGAAATCTGTTTTGAAAGCCATCAAATTAAAGAGTAGAATACTCCCCTTAAAACTACTGTACTACAGAGCTGTCTTTAAAAAAGTAAGTAAATAACATACATTTTTACAGGCAAACAGTAAGAACAATTGTAAGTACCAAAGAGAGTGGAAGAAAATTTCTCAAAAAAGAATATTACCTGTTTAGGCTTGGAGGCCCTGGACATAGTTACATTTAAATAACCTCATATTTTGCATTTAAGTAGGCTGGCATTAAGTAGAAGAAACTAAGACCTTTGTAGACCCCTATGTAGAGTTTTTGGCATACTTTTTATGAATGGGGAAAAAAAAGTGTTGTGCTCTGGCCATGGTGCTGAATGCCAGAGGGCCACACCTTGGGCAACCCCAGGCTGACTTGCACAATGCAGGTCCAAATTGTAGATTAGGAGCCACGGTGAATACTTAATTTTTGAAGGAAAGAGGTATTGTATTTTCTGACTTTGTTTAAGAAGAGGAGGAGTTGTGACATGAGATGAGGCAGAGGCCTTGGCCTGCAGGAATGCTAAGTATTGGCTCTAAATCCTGTAAAACTATTTAATACTTCCTACTCAGTACCATACACATTCCTTAACTAGTTTGAAGAGCAAAATATTTATAGGCACTACTTGCATTAGTGAATAAAAAAAATTCTCACAACCCCAATGACTCAAAAATTACACAGTTCCTTTGCTTAAGATGTGAGCTCCATGAGAACAATGTTTTGTTTTTGTTTGGTTTTATTTGCTTTGTATGTCCCTTAGTACATTAAACTGAACCTCAAACATATAAGCACTATTCTTAATAGTATGAGAAAGTATAGAAATACATAATATTGCATGAAAAGTACTCAACTTAGTTAATCATTAGGAAAACAAAAGCGAAACATCAATGAAATGTTAGTTAATATTCACTAGAATGGCTATAATGTAAAGGTGGAAGCAAAATTTCAGAAGCATGTAGAGAAATTAGAACCCTCATAGATTGCTAGTAAGCATTTAAAATGCAAAATAGATTGTCATTTTCTCAAAAAATTAAACATAGAGATAACATGGAACTCAGCAACTGACCTCCTAGGTATACACTCAAGAGAATTATAAAGTTAGATCCATGCAAACACTCACATAACCATGTTCACAGCTGTGTTGGTCACATTAACCCAAAAGTCGAAACAACCCGAATATACCCTAACTGATGAATGGATAAGTAAATGTGTTATATCCATACAAGGGAATAGTATTTGGTAATAAAAAGAAATTAAGTATTAATACACACTACAATGTGAATGAACACTGAAAATATTATGTGTGTGACAAAAACTCAGACATGAAAGGTTGTATTTTGTACAATTCCTTTATATCAAATATACAGAATAGGTTAAGTCTACAGAAACAGAAAGCAGATTAGTAGTTGCCTAGACTGGGTGGGGAAACAGATGATGACTGTCAAAGCAGCAGAGTTTCTTTTAGAGATCATGGAAATCTTCTTGAATTGGTTTTGGTAATATCTGTACAATTCTGTAAACATAATAAAAATAGTAAAGCTGAATTTTAATGGCAAACTGTATGACCTGTGAATTAATTTAGGTTGTCCAAAAAGTCTGTTTTGTTTTGTTTTTCTGTAAAATAAATCACATTTTTCATTTTCATCAATATCTTTATTGATTTGAATATCTGAGTGTACTGGTCATCTCCTGATATTGGAGTCTGCTAGGTAAAGGCAAGGGTACGCTGCTAAAATCCTCCATTGCATAAGCAAAGAACTATTTGGCCAAATTGTCAATAGTACCAAGAAACTTCACAAACCACCTTTGACACATTTGATCAGTCACAGCACCTTCCCCATGCATTGCACAAATCTTTTATTTGCATTTCAGTTGCATTTTCACCTTTCTTGAAATAACAAAGTGTAATACACCAAAAGTGGTGCATATTTTCTTCCATCTTCAATATTAAAAAGGCTGCACAAAAATTCACAATTTTGATAAGTTTTTTTTTTTAATGCACACTGATATTACAGCTGTCACAATACATTCTAATGAAACTGTTTGGAATGAAGCTGAAGACAGCTAAGCACTAAGCCAACACTAAGACAGCTAAGCCATTGCATGGAAAAGACAAAATGAACATTTTGGCCAACCCAACATTTTAATAAATATTTTTATAAAAAATAATTACATGGGAAAAAAATTTAACAAAATAGTTACACAAAATGTATTCAGAAAATTACAAAACACTGCCAAAATAAATCAAAGAGGATCTTAATAATGGTGAGATATTTTGTTTCATGACTTGAAAGACCCAATATTATTAAAATGCCAATTTTCCTAGCTTAATATACAAAATTAATACAATCTTGATCAAAATCCTAAAACTCTTCTTCTGTCAATAATGACAAACTGATTCTAAAATTTACATGGAAAATGAAAGGGCCTAAACTAGCCAATACAATAATAAAGAACAAAGTTGCAGAACTCACAATACCTAATATCAAGATGTACTATAAAAACTATTCAACACAGTATGGTTTTGTCTAAATAATAGACATATTGATGAATGGAATAGAACAGAGAGATCAGAAACAGACCTGTACAAATACTGTCAACTAATTCTTGACAAAGGTGCAAAAACAATTAAATGTATAAAGAACAATGTTTTTAAAAATGTGGTACTACAACAATTGGATATCCTTATGCAAAATATGAACATGGACTCATACCTCATATGTCAACAACAATAAATGTAAAATTAATCAAAGACCTGAATGTAAAATGTAAACTGATAAAACTTGTAGAAAAAAGGATAATATCTGTGTGACCTTGGGTTTGGGGATGACTTTATATACACAACAAGAAAACATGATCCATGAAAGAAGAAATGATAAGCTAGATTTTATTAAAATTAAAACTCTCACTCTGTGAAAGACATTGTTTAAAAAATGAAAAGACAAAACATAGTTTTTAAAAAGATTTTATTTATTTATTTTTAGAGAGAGGAGAAGGGAGCTAGAAAGGGAGAGAGAGAAATATCAATACAAGAGAAACATTAGCTTCCTCTCACAGGCCCCCAACTGGGGACCTGGCCCACAGCCCAGACCAGGACCTTTTATTCTGTAGGACAAAGCCCAGTGCACTGAGCCACACCAGTCAGGGAAAGCCACAGTTTTGAGAAAATATTTGCAAAACACTTATCTGATAAAGGATTTGTGCCAGAATAAACAGAGAACACTTAAAACTCAGCAATAAGAAAACAAACAAATCAATTTAGAAATGGGCAATAGATTCCTCACCAAAGAGGATATACGGAAAGCAAGAAGCACAAAAGAATGCTTAATATCATATGTCACTAGGGAAATGCAAATTAATACAACAATGACATTCCACTTGGCTCGCAGCTTGGCTTCTCTTGGGCACCTCCATTCCTAGCATAGTAGCTATCATCTGCAGATCACTTTGTAGCTTATGCTGTGTGAACCCAGAAAGAACAAAAGTGGTGGCTCTCCTTGGATATACCAACAGCAATCAGGGCCCAACTACAACAGGAGGCTGTACACAGCCCACACAGTGGGCACACCTTAAGTACCCAGCTTGGGTAATTGGGGAGGTTGTGCCACTGGACCCTACATGACATCCACCACATTAGACCACTCTATCAAGTCTGGGGGCTGTAGCATCTCTACCTAATACCTAGAAACAAACACAGGGAGGTTGCCACACTGAGGAGATAAGAAAAAATGGACCAAATGAAAGAATAGAATGAAACTGCAGAAAAAATTAAACAGAGTTCAAGACACTGATTATAAGGATGCTCAATGAACAGACCTCAACAGCATGAAAAAAAAATCTAGTCAGTAACAAAGGATACACTAATTGAAATGAAGAACAATTTAAAGGGAATCAACAGTAGAGTGGATGAAGCCAAGAATCAAATCAGCAATTGGAATATAAGGAAGCTAAAAACAACCAATCAGAACAGCAAGAAGAAAAAAAGATTTAAAAAAATAGGATAGCGTAAGGAGCCTCTGGAACAACTTCAAGCATACCAACATTACCATGATGGGGGTGCCAAAAAGAGAAGTGAGAGAGCAAGGAACTGAAAACCTACACAAAAAATATAATGACAGAAAACTTGCCTAAACTGGTGAAGGAAAAAGACATATAAGTCTAGGAAGCACAGAGATTACAAAACAAGACGAACCCAAAGAGTCCCATTCCAAGACACATCATAATTAAAATGTCAAAAGGTTAAATACAAAGAGAGAATCTTAAAAGCAGCAAAGAAAAAGCAGTTAGTTACCTACAAGGGAACTGCCATAAGACTATCAGCTGATTTCTCAAAAAAAATTTTACAGGCTAGAAGGGATTGGTAAGAAATATTCATAGTGATGAAAAGCAGGACCTACAACCAAAATTATCATACCCAGAAAAGCTATCATTTAGAATTGAGGGACAGATTAAGAGCTTCCAGATAAGAAAAAACTAAAGGAGTTCAATACCACCCAACCAATATTATATGAAATGTTAAAGGATATTCTTTAAAAAGAAGATAAAAATATGAACAATAAATGGCAATAAATATATATCTATCAACAATTGAATCTAAAAAATATAAATAAATGAGCAGATCAGAAACAGAATCATAGATACAAAGAATATTTTGATGGTTGCCAAATGAGAAGGGGAATTGGGAAGATTGGCAAAAAAGGTGAAGGGATTAAAAAGTACAAATTTATAGTTACAGAACAGTCTTGGGGATGTAAAGTATAGCACAGGGAATAGAGTAGCCAAAGTACATATATGCATGGCCCATGGACATGTACAATAGTGTGGGAATTGCCTGAAGGCTTCGGGGGGTCTGGGTGAAGGGAAAACAAAGGGGGAAAAATTGGGACAACTGTAATAGCATAAATAATAAAGTATACATTTAAAAAAGAAAAGTAAATAATAATAAAATAGTTAACTAAGGTAGGAATAATTTTAGGTGATCTAAATTTCCTTAGTTAGATGCTTCCTTTTTTAGGTCCCAATCCCTGTTACCCTGAGAAATGCTTGGAATAATTTTTCAACAACAATAATGACATCTATCATTGGCCTAGTTTTATAAAGCATCAAATTTATCTGCTGTCTATACCAAAATCTCACTGTCTTAACAACTATTACTTTATCACCAGTGTACATTTGTGCTAAACCAAAGGCCTTTGTTGTTATTTTTCAAATGTATCTTAAATCTCATAAAGCCTACATTATTTTATGTAATTTTAGGATCTGTTTCTCAAGATCCATGAAAAAATCAAATATTTTTATCATTTTAATAATAAATAATTTTAAGATTAATACATTTTGTAGTTTTATTTGGAAATATATTTATAGGTTATTTTATTGAAATTATACATTAAGTTTCCACCCATGAACATTGTATCTCCTTCAAAACATTAAGATTCTCTTTTATGACTTACAATTAAATTCAATAATTTTCCTCATATAAACATGTGTCACTCTTTCACTTCTAGATATATCCTGGGTTTTGTTCCATGGTTACTGGGATCTTTGTAAAATGTGTCAAACTTTCCATTGCTTTGGGCTGGTGTAATATAATCATGCTATGGATTTTTGTATATTGATTTTGTATCCAGAAATAAAACATTTTAATATGTTATTTTTCTGAAGACTTTGTTACTATATTTAAAAATACACTTTGATTTCTTCCTTTCTGACCATTATTTTCAAATATCCAAGAACATATTTTTCACTGTTTCTAGTCTATGTTATTTTTTGCTATTGGTATAGTTATTCCTTCCTAGAAAATCTACTTTTTATTTCTAAATTCTTAGAAGATGTTTTTCTTTGTCTTTCCTGTTCTACAGTTTTACTGTCTAGTCATTATACGATTAATTGTTCATGTGACTATCCCTTATGGTGGATTGTTTCTTTGTGTTATTTGTAGTGTTTTTACTATCAACTCTTTTTCATCTGATTGGTTATTTAATGTCTTCTGTGGAAACCTATGTATTCTCTGCTCTCTGAGTTTGCTACAAAGCACCTATTGGGTTCTTTATGTTTTACACACCTCAAACCCTAGTTTGGAAGGCTTCTCGCACTACATTTATAGCACAAACTGGACTCCAAAACCACAGAGAGGATAAGTAGCCTCAAGTCCTTTTCTCATGTGAGATTTTGTTCCTATAGAGATCCAGGCAAAGAGATGTTTTTACTTTTCCCTTCTGTGGACTAGTGTATAAAGTTAATTTAGTCTTCTTCTTACCAAAGAGAAAGTTCTTCCAGGACCCTAGCTCAATGCAACTATATAAGTTCTAGTGATATGCCTTCTAACAAGCACTAAAACAGATTACCTGTTCTTACATTGCATTTGAGGAATTCAGCTTCTCATAAAAACATGTCTGGTTTTTTGTTTTGTTTAGGACCCAGGCACAGACAATTATAAAGGCTTTTCATGCGAGGCCTCACAGGGAGAGCTGTGCACAGATCGGAAGTCTCTGAGGAGAACTGCACTCACGGTCTCCAGCCTCTCCAGCTGGCCACACTCTCACATACTAGCATTCCTATCTCAGGTACCTTCATTACTAAGTCTCTTTATCTGAGGTCTTCTTCAGGTCCTTCTTCTGAGTTCTCCTTTTGGGGGAGGAGAGGGAAATATTGAAGACATCTTTCCCACTCTCGGTCCTCCAGTACTTTCCCACCCAGTCCTTCCCCTTTGTCCACCACTCAGTGCAGGGATTCAGAACTCCCTCAACAGTGAGACAACCTCGCAACCTAAGTCTGTGCTGACCCACCTGATGGAACAGGAGAGCTGGCGCTTTCTCTGGTGTTAGCATCTTGCTTACCCAATTACAATAAGTGATTAAAGGCTTAACTCTCATTTGGAGCTTGTTGCTTTAACTGCCTATTCTGACAACTGACAGCTCCATTCCTTCTCTCTCTTCCAGCTCAGTTGAGCTGATGACAACATTAAAATCCTGCCTCAAAATCCTAACATAAATATTGGGTCCATAACTGGCCCAGGCTACCAGATTATCAGCTTGTGTTTTTGCCATTTTAGCTTGTGATCCCTTCTTTGTTTCAAAGGCTTCATTTCTTTTTGGCCATCCCTATGCAGATATTAACATATTTCATCTAGAATATCTATCTGTTTGTAACCAGACGTTGTCCAACAGAGCTCAGTCCCTAGGTTCGAGGGATACAAACCCTCATTTCATTTCCCCCCCAAGAAAAAGCAAGAAGAATTATGCTTAAATTAAAGTGAACATTATAATACATGAAGGCTTCAAATCTACACAGGGCAGGAGAAATGGAGAAAAGTTAACTGGATTGCCAGCAATTACATTACTGTATCAAAGTAAATAATTTTTAAACTATGGAAATCATTAGCCATTGAAATGTTCACTCAGAATCTGTATAAAGGAAAAGACACCTAATTGTCAGGGCTGACTTGCTATTGGTATAGTTATTCCTAGAAAATCTGGTTTCAGGGAACCATGTAAGAAGTAATTTCATTCATCCCTTTGTACAACACATACAACTTATTCCTCTTTTTCTTCAAAATAAGAATTTTATTATATAAGTGTCCCCTTTCCACATTACTGATTTTGCAACTTCTACCTCTTTGCTCAAGTATTTTCCTCTACTTATTAGTTTCCTACTATGACTGCCTGAGTGCTCTCAATGAGCGTATTGGTTACATTCCCAAGAAGCAGAGCCTGGCATATTTGTGTGTGTGTGTGTGTGTGTGTGTGTGTGCGCGCGTGTGAAAATGGTTTACTAAGGAAACGCATTCAGGAGAAACTCAAAAAGAAGTAAGGAAAACAGAAGAGGAAGTAATATATATGCAGATTGGTGGTTCAGTAGAAGTCTAGCCTCAACATGACCTTGGTTAGCACTTGAAGCAAAATGGTAAGGATTTACTACCCTTTGGCCATTTGGCAATTGACTGGCAGGTATTATTTTCCTGCGGGAATGGTACGTCCTATTTATTGCTGTATGGGTCAGATCCCACTGACCAAGGGAAAGTGTTGAGAAGCCGTGGCAGCTGTGAATATGAGCAGCAAACTCGCAGAGCAGCTGGTTGCACTAGAAGGTAAGCAGAATCTTGGTAAGGCACTAACAGTATGTACGACAACTCAATACATCTTTTTGTCAATGTAAGACAGTAAGAGTGAGAATAGAATGGAGTTAAGTGTTTGTTTCCTTTTGGGGGACTTTGCTCCATGTTAAGTACCCAGAATTACCAGTATTTAGAGACATTTTCAAAATGTATTTTAAAAACAAATGTTATTTAATCACTAGCACATCTTCATTTCTTCAGCTCTTACCGAATCTGATGCCTTACACATAACTGAGACTATAGTAAGGAAGGTAGAAACAGCTCATGTAGCTACGATAGAAGCAGCTGATCCCCAGCCTGCCACACTGTAAGTCCCAGCCTCCGCTCAGGACTCTCCAGGCTGTAGGCTGGTTTCCTGAATCACTAGAAAGGGGCCTTTTCCATTTCTGGGGCTATTTCACATTTGACCAAGTCTCTACCCCTCATAAAGAAGAGACACACTCTGATGTGCAAAGGTTTGGATCCATACAGAGTTGCCTATGAATCTGCTACCATCACATCTCAGTTCTATGAATGAAGGCATTAGAAGTTACCAGCTGGCTGAACTGCAAAAAAGGTTTCTGGCTGATACTCTGTTCTCCAAACTTTTTGATGTTGGACTTCTAAATGAGTTAATCTGATTAGTTTTTTCAGAACTAGCCTCTCGGAGACATCACTAAAATATAGCATACCTTTCATTAACAAAAATCAACTATGAGCATTCCCTCGTTTACCTGTGACTACAAACAGTTTTTTTTAAACTTTTTTATTGTTGACACTATTAGAGATGTCCCTCATTTCTCCCCTCTTTTCCACCCTCCACCAAGCCCCTGCCCTCACCCCACACCCCGGGACTTCACCATATTGCTATCTGTGTACATAAGCTTTGAATATATGCATATATGTTTTTTGGCTAATCCATTCCAGCCCCTCCCCTCCCACCTTCCTTCTGAGAGCTATCAATCTGTTCCATGTGTCCATGCCTCTGGTTTTATTTCCACATATGAGTGAGATCATATGATATTTGTCTTTCTCTGGCTGGCTTATTTTGCTTAGCAAATTATTCCCTAGGTCTATTCATGTTGTCCCAAAGGGTAAGAGTTCCTTCTTTCTTATAATTGCTTAGAATTCCATTTTGTAAATGTACCACAGCTTTTTAATCCACTCATCTACTGATAGGCATGTGAGCTGCTCCCAGACCTTTGCTATTGTAAATAATGCTGCAATGAACATATTCTAAAAATGTATATGGAACCAAAAAAGACCCTGAATAGCCTCAGCAAACTTATAAAAGAAGAACAAATTTGGAGATATCACAATACATGATATCAAACTACAAGGCCATTATAATCAAAACATGTTGGCACTGGCATAAGAACAGGCATATGTATCAATGGAATAGATCGAAAAGCCCAGAAATCAACCCGTGTCTTAATGGTCAATAAATATTTGACAAGGGAGGCAAGAGAATATAATGGAGTAGAGAAAGTCTCTTCAATAAATGGAGTTGGGAAAAATTGGACAGGTAGCATGCTAAATAAATAAATACATAAATACATAAATACATAAACTAGACCATTTACTTATACCATGTATGATAAGCTCAAAATGGATAAAAGACTTAAGTATAAGTCATGAAACCATAAAAATCCTAGGAGAAAACATAGGGAGTAAGATCTCAGATATCTCTCATAGTAAAGTAAATAATTTTTAATCACAAAAAAGGGGCAAAAAGAATAAAATGGCAAGTTTATACCTTCACATCCATAAAAACAAAAACTATGGTATAAAGAAGGGCCACATGGTTGCTTGTTTCTTTATCTATATTTTCCATAGCCTCCTGAAATTTCTAAAACATCATTTCTTTGCACAAGCAATAATTTCTAACAGTTTCCACATTCTGAAGACAATGAGGACAAGAAGCCAATACTCCAGGCACAAGTTCTATGGCATGAAATAATTACGGAAATGACTACCACTACTAATTAATATTTTAATTTTCAGGTACTTTTTCCTAGGTTACATTTTATTCACTCTAAATTGTGAAACAAAGTTCAAATGAGTCCATTTTAGAATCCTAATTTTCACATTGCTGAAAAATCTTCAACGTTCTTAATAATACTATTTAAAAGAAAAGGAAAATAATATTAAAGTCACAAACTATAAATTTTGGTTTAGTTTGTTTCATCTTAACTCTTTTGTCCTGTCATTTCCTATCAAGATTCTTAAATACCAGTTTAATGTACTGATGGCCAAATGAACCAGAGAAAAGTGTTTTCAGGCTACCACTAGGGATCACATTTATGATTTTCTCTTTTTTGAAAACTTTACTTGGATCAGTGAGAAACACTTTATTAAGAACACAAATCTATAGCATAGCAGATGTAAACTTCCTAAATTCAAATTCCCCACTCTATCACTGTGTGGCCTTACAGAAGGACTTAGAACTTAGTATGTAGTCTCTCTATGCCTCAGCTCTCTGGTTTGAAAATGGGATTAATTATAATACCTGACTCATAAAGCTATCACGAGGACTGGTAAATGTGAAACATTCAAAATAGTGTTTAAAAAATTAATATTCACAAAAGTGTATGTTCTTCCCCTCCATTGCCTCTGCTATGTGCATTGCAGGCACTTACTGAACCATCTAAGCTGATTTGTGACAATTCCCTTATGACAAGAAACAATCAAACCCACTTTGAGATCAAGAAAGAACTGGTTAAATAACTTTTCCTCATTCCTCTACCCAGTTCATAGACAAAGCCATGCTGCCTTGTTTTTGTAATTCCACCAGAAGCTGAGTTCCTCTGAGGATGGATCACTTATCTGTTCTACACTTCTATAATTTTGCCGTTTTGAGATTGTTATATAAGTGGAAGCACATAGTATGCTAAGCTTCTGAGGTTAGTTTTTTCATTCAGCACAATTCACTGGACCTTCACCCAAGCATTCATCAGCTGTGTATCAATGGTTTGTTTCTTTTCACTGCTAAGAAGTATTCTCAGCTCTGGATGCACCAATTTGCTCTGCTATTCACCAACTGAAGAACGTGTATGCTTTTTCCACTTTTGGCTATATGAATAAAACTTCTCTGAGTATTTGTGTATGTGTTTTGGTGTCAACACAAATTTTAATTTCCCTTCAGTAAATGCCCAAGAATGTAACTTCTGGATATATGGTAAGTATACGTTAAGTTTTTAAATATATATTTTATTGATTATGCTATTGCAGTTGTTTCATTCCCCACTTTATTCCCCTTCACCCTGCACACCCCCTCCTACCCACATTCTCCCCCTTTAGTTCATGTCCATGGGTCAGTCATATATATAAGTTCTTTGGCTTCTACATTTCCTATCCCATTCTTAACCTCCCCCTGTCTGTTTTCTAGCTACCATTTATGCTACTTATTCTCTGTACCTTTTCCCACTCCCTACCCCTTCCACTCTGCTGCTGATAACCCTCCATGTGATCTTCATTTCTGCGATTCTGTTCCTGTTCTGGTTGTTTGCTTAGTTTGTTTTAGTTTTTGTTTTAGGTTTGGTTTTTAATAACAGTGAGTTTGTTATCATTTTATTGTTCATATTTCTTATCATTTTTTCTTAGAGAAATCCCTTTAACATTTCATAAAATAAGAGTTTGGTGATGATGAATTTTTTTTAACTTGACTTTATCTGGGCAACACTTCATCTGCCCTTCCATTATAAATGATAGCTTTGCTGGATAGAGCAATCTTAGATGGCAGTCCTTGCTTTACATGACTTGGAATACTTCTTTCCAGCCCCTTCTTGCCTGTAAGGTCTCTTTTGAGAAATCAGCTGACAGCCTTATGGGCACTCCTTTGTAGATAACTATCTCCTTTTCTCTTGCTGCTTTTAAGATTCTCTCCTTATCTTTCATCTTGGCTAATGTAATTATGATGTGCTTTGGTGTGTTCCTCCTTGGGTCCAACTTCTTTGGGACTCTCTGAGCTTCCTGGACTTCCTGGAAGTCTATTTCCTTTGCCAGATTGGGGAAGTTCTCCTTTATTATTTTTTCAAATAAGTTTTTGACTTCTTGCTGTTCCTCTTCTCCTTCTGGCACCCCTAGGATTTGGATGTTGAAACATTTAAAGATGTCCTGGAGGTTCCTAAGCCTCTTCTCATTATTTTGAATTCTTGTTTCTTCACTCTGTTCTGGTTGAATGTTTCTTTCTTCCTTCTGGTCCACTCCATTAATTTCAGTCCCGGTTTCCTTCCCGTCACTGTCGGTTCGCTGTACATTTCCTGTCATTTCACTTAGCATAGTCTTCATTTTTTCCTCTAATTTTGACCATATTCAACCAATTTTATGAACATCTTGATTACCAGTATTTTGAACTGTCCATCTGATATATTAGCTATCTCTTCATCACTTAGTTGTATTTTTTTCTGGAGCTTTGGTCTATTCTTTCATTTGGGCCATGTTTTTGTCTGGGGATGCCTGTAGTAAGAGGCAGATCCTTAGGTGTTCACTAGAGCAGGGCAACCCAGGTTGCTGTGTTGTGGCAGTGTGTGTAAGGGAGGGGTCTGAGAGGGAACAATGCCACCTGCTCTGCTCTCTGCCGGCTTTCAGTCACTTCACCTTCTGCCCACAATCAAATTTCACCCTTCTGGTGCTGATTCCTGGGTGGGTGGATTTGTGTATGCTCTAGGATCCTATGAGTCTCTCCAACAAACTCTCTCATGAAGCTGGGAGCTTCTCCCACTACCTCAAACCTCACAGGTATTTTCAGTCAGTGGCTTTGAGGCTTTATTTCCCTGCGCTGGTTGCGCAGTCTGTCTCACTCCCCAGTTGTTCCTCCCAGTTTATCTGCATGCAAATGTGGGACTTCCCTGTCTGCCAGCCACTGCCTTGCCAGGTCCACCAGCTGCTGCCTTTCCCACCCCAGTCTGCCACCTGCCAACTTGCTGGGAGTCCTCTTTGCCTGGCTGCCTGTCTCCACCCCTTCTACTGGTCTGGATGAATGTTTCTCCTTTAACTCTTTGGTTGTTGGAATCCATATAGTTCAATTTTCTGTCAGTTCTGGTTGTTTTTTGTTTTTAAATCTATTGTTGACCTCTTTTGGTTGTGCAAGGAAGCATAGTATGTCTACCTATGCCTCCATCTTCGCTGGAAGTCTAGTATATGTTAGGTTTTGAAGGTAACTTCCATTCTGTCTCCAAGAGTAGCTATACAATTTTATAATGGTGTCAGCAATACATGAGTGATACAGCTTCTCTTCAGCTTCACTAGCATTTCATTTTTTCACTATTTTTCATTTTATCCATTCTGATAGGTATGTAGCAATATCTCATTGTGGTTTCAGTTTTTGTCTTCTAATGGCTAATGATGTTGTACATCTTAGTTTTTTTCCGTCTGTATATTCTTTTCAGTGGAATATCCATGATTGTTTTAAACTTGGGAGTTCTGTATAAAATACTCTAGGTACTAGTCCTTTGTTACATATGCGGTTTGCAAATATTTTCTCCTGGTCTCTAGTCTCTCTTTCAATTTTCTTAACAGTGTCTTTCATAAAAGAGAATATTTAAATATTATGAGATTCAATTTATCTACCTCTGATATACATCAGAAAATTCCAAGGGCTTCAAAAAATAAAAATTGAAAGAAAGAATCATTATATATTTTATCAAAAGCTATACAAAATTTAGAGATTTCTGGCAAACTGAAGTCTAATAAGTTCAACTTATCTAAATATAGTTCAAGAAATGAAATTTTAGTTTAGTTCTTAATAAAACTGTAGTTAATGCTTTCTGCTTTAAAAAAAATAGTTGGGATCCTAAGAAACATTTTATGGAAGAGAAGGTGGTAATACAAATGAAGATAGCCAACTTCATCAGTCAGTCAACTCCAGATGTAGTAGCTGGGACATATAACAGGCAGGATTGGAAGAGAAAGTATTTTCCATGCATCACAGACTCTGAACAAGCAGATAATGAGGGCAGGCAAACTGGAGGTAAGACTAAGAAAGGAGAAGACTTCTTAGCAGATATAAAAAAGTTAAAAAATCAGGTAACCTTGCAACTGGAGAGTGCCCCACTTAGCTTGGTCAGAAATCCTCTGCGCTCAACCTTAACACAGACCTACCATCAGTAATAGCCTTGTGGATTTCCACGCAACACTTCCACACTGTACTGGCTCCTCCACTTACCTTTGGACTTAACCCATTACTTCTTGCCCCTTATCAAATGAGTAAAAAAAAGCATTGTACCTAGATTATAGAGCAAATCCTTTGTTGACAGCAAAGGATTAAAAATCAAGAAGATCCATTTTTGAATCCTACTTCTGCCAGTCACCTGTTCTGTGACTAGAGAAGGCATACCACATTTTACTGTGCTTTGCAATATTGCATTTTTTACAAATTGATGGTTTGTGGCAACCCCACATCAAGCAAGTCTATTGGTATAATTTTCCTAATATCATTTGCTCAATTTGTTTCCCTGTCTTATTTTGGTAACTCTTGAAATATTTCAAACATTTTCCATATTATTATATTTGTTGTGTTCAGTGATTTTCTTTCTTCCTCATCTGAACACTTTTTTTTTTTTCATTGCTTTTAGAGAGAGGGGAAGGGAGAGAAAAACATTAATGCCAGAGAAAAGTACTGAAGTACTGATTGGTTGCCTCCCATATGTACCCAATCATTCACAACCAGACTGGACCAGGGGTCACACACACCTGTATGCAGACTGGGGACCAAACCCACAACCTATGTATGTGCCCTGGTACAAAACAACGGATATTCAATGTAGCAACAGCCTTATTTTGGAAGAAGATGACATCTAGGACTTTCCTAGCTAGAGAGAAGTCAATGCCTGGCTTCAAATCTCCAAAGGACAGCTGGTGACTTTAAATTGAAGCCAATATTCATTTACATTCTGCAAATCCTACACCATTAAGAATTTTCCTGAGTCTATTCTGTCTGTGTTTTATAAATGGAACTACAAAGCCTGGATGACAGCACATCTGGTTTACTGAATATTTTGAGCCCACTGTTGAGACCTACTGCTAAATATAAAAAAAAGATTCATTTTAATATGTTATTGCATATTGATAAGGCATCTGGTCACTCAAAAGCTCTGATAGAGATGTATAAGGTTAATGTTGTTTCCATGTCTGCTAACAAAATGTCCATCCTGCAGCCCATAGAACAAAGAGTAATTTCAACTTTCTCATCATTTAAGAAATATATTTTATAAGGTGATATTTGCCATAGACAGTGATTCTCTGATGACTTAGGCAAAGAAAATTAAAAACCTCCTGGAAAGGATTCACCATTCTAGATGTCACTATGACCATTCATGATTCATGGGGAGAGGTCAGAATTTTAACATTAACAGGAGTTTGAAAGAAGTTCATTCCAACCCTCAGGGATGACTTTGAGGGGTTAGAGATGTCAGTGTAGGAAGCACTACAGATGGGGTGGGAATATCAGGAGAAGTGGAATCAGAAGTAGGGCCTGAAGATGTTACTGAATTGCTACAATCTTATAATGAAACTTTAATGAATGAGTGGTTACTCTTTATTGATGAACAAAGAAAGTGATTTCTTTAGATAGAATCTATTCCTGGTGAGGATGTTGTAAATGTTGTTGAAATGACAACAAAGGATTTAGAATATTCCAGAAACTTAGTTGATAAGCAGCAGCAGGTTTTGAGAGGACTGACTGCAATTTTTAAAGAAATTCTACTGCAGGTAAAATGTTATCAAGTAGCACTGAATGTACAGAGAAGTCATTAGTGATAGGAAAAGTCAATTAATGGGGAAAACTCCATTGTTGTTTTATTTTATGAAATTGCCACAGCCACCCCAACCTTCAGCAGCCATCAACATCATGAAAAGAGCTCCCCACCAGGAAGAAGATTCTGAATCACTAAGGCTCATATGATGGTTAGCACATTTTAGCAATAAGGGATGTTTAAATTAAGATATATAATGCTGTTGTACACCTAATAGACTATAATGTATTACAAACATAGCTTTTACATGCAGTGAGGAATCAAAAAGTTCATGTGAACCTCATGATATCTACTGTATTGTGGTCCCAGGACTGGACCCTAATATCTTCAAGGTGTGTCTGTACAGAAAACATTAACATATCTAAGGTTCTCATTTGTAAAATGAAGATAATTTATTCTTACATCATAATGATGTTTTGATCCATAAATGAGATAATGCATACACTGGGCCTGGTATATTTTAAGATCTTGTAAAATGACAGTAATTTTATTACGGTCAAGTGCCTATGCCCCAACAACAGGTCACCAGAAGTATGTCAACTGTTGATTCACCTAAGGAATGAATTAAATTGTGAGAGTGTCAAGATAATTTACCTGCCTTTAAAATTTGGGAGCTCTCGCAGAAAATGACTAGCCCTACAAATTTGCAAGTTCAACTCTGCTCCAAGAACATGACTTGAAATATTTGCATAAATGGAAAATGGAAGAGGATAGGGGAGTTCAAGTAGTAAATATGACAGACAGAAAATAGATCATAATTCCATTTCTTCATTTAGAGTTGGCGATAATAACAATTGCCATTCACAGTTTATAAATATTAGTCTAAGTTCAAAATGTTGTTTCTATTTCTAAATAGGCCACAACAATATTTAATAGTATTACAAATTAAAGTTTTCACCCTATTCATAGAAGTAATCCGAGGCTAATGGTCCTATAGCTCCAATGGTCCCCATTAGACCAATAGTATCTCCCTGAAACAATCAACTACATGAATTAGCTTAAGGGTTATAGAGCATAGGTTATTGTTATGGGTTGGGTTCTATAAAGGCAGAATCTGAGACAGGGATTCAGGTGTGCTCCGAAAAAGGGAAATAGGGGAAGCACAGTGGGGCAGAAGAAAGGATTAAATGAGTAAGGATGTGGTCTCAACTAGAGCTGAGCTTCACCTTGATCTCCCATAGACCTCTGAACTGTGACTTGCACCATAGACTTGGTGCCTTTTTTAAGTATGGAGGCAGACCTCTGTAATTTGTGTCAATTGTCACTAGCTGTGAGCTGTTACATCCAGTGAGCAGAACTTCATAGTCAGCTGGAGTTTAATTCTCTGGAGGAGACAGTACTAAATCGATAGCTTCTGATATTCATGACAGCTAGAGGCTGGAGCTACCTTCCTCTAAAGGGGATCTGTAGAAGTGAAGGAAATTAGCATTCCTATTTGGAACGCCCAAAGCCTCTGTTTCTTATTAAGAATATATTGGCTGTATAGGAAGGTAAGTAAAAAGGAAATAATAAAGTATCCACATGTTGCCAAAGAGAATCTATCATGTTAGTCCTTACATTCGTGGGGGGGGGGGGGTATAAATATCTAAAAGATTGTGGTAAATGCTAGAGACCTGTTTTTAAGAAAATGCACAAGTGTGTGCACACACAATATTTGCACAGAATTCAAAGTTTCTTGAACTCCTTGATGAAGCTTGCTTACAGTTCATTTGAATTAGAAATTTCTGCTTTTAAACACCTGGCTTTGACACCAGCACTGGAAAGGCAACCAGAGTTTAGAGGAATAAAGAATATCAGTGGAGACGTAAGATACAGGAGATGTAAGATCTGTGTTACCAGGACAACAATGGAAAGAAATCAGTTATAACCCATAATAAGAAGTCCACTAGACTAGTATCTCAAGGGACTGATGGAGTACGGAAAAGGACTTGAGGAGCAAAAAAAAAAGGGGGGGGGGGCATCCTGCAATGTGCTTTTGCATAGCTGTTTATATCCTGCCTGCACATCATGGGGGCATTCCCACCCTTCTAGCAAAACAGGTAACAGCAGTTCCTAACAGGATCGGAAGCAGCCATTTCAGGCAAGCACAATATGTACTTGCTTCCATGTTCGCTGCATTTGGAGATGTCTCTCCCATCATTCTCTGACTCTTTAATATGTAACAACACTGAAGTCCAATGAAGTGCCATGACCCATATTTCCCAAAAGATCTTACTAAACCTCTATGAATGGGCACCACCCAGAGGACACTCCAAAACTCAATCTGGGGAAAATTTTTTTTGAAGCCCAAAACTTGAGAGTAGGTATTGAGTGGGATATGAAATGGGCCATTGTCTTTGAGATGTTTAGTGACAACTTTCTGGAGGTGTTCCAAATAAATAGGTAACAGAGTTTTATTTATTTTTACTGACATATAACATTCATAAAGATGTACATATCATAAACTTGACGAATCTTCTCCGAGCATACCTCTATAACAGCTCCCAAATCAAGAAACAGAACTTAATCTGCATGTTAGAAGTCATCCTGAAACCTCATTTCTGTGGTCACAATTACATCTGATAACTTTCTTGAAGCAGGGCACAGCTAACCTGGAACTAATTAAACAGAAGGTATTCATTTTATAGCTAATTCATTCTGCCTATGTTCATTCTAACTCTACCCCATTATCTGTGAATACTTTTCCTGATAGTTATCCTTCAATTTAATTGTGCGTCTTGCAATGATACCCAGTGATAAGAAGTTTCTCACCTTCTCTTCCAAATAATTCCCTTTGTTATTTTAGTTTCTTAGCATCTGGAACTCTGGGCATTCAAATTCCCTTCAGAAGAAACAACAAGAATACCTTTTCATGCTGACCTCTATTTTAAGGATCAGTTAAGAGGGTAGGGAAGCAATATATCTACAAACAGGATGGGAAGTACTGATCACACACTGATAGCCACACGCTTGGACAGGGAAAGTGCAAATCTGGGAAATATTAGTGACTTGGGCAAGAAAACAAGCTGAGATGTTCATTGAATCTTCTGCACTGATTTAGGAACCCAAGAGTAGATGTTCTTTCATTGCTGTGAAATGCAATGACAAGCAGGGCTTCAGATAACTATCCCCAAATCCGGGTGCTTATCTAAACCAATCCTGCCTGCCTGGAATCCTTTTCAATTTCAAAAATAGGGCCTGAATTCATGAAGAGTCTAGCTTCCAAGGCAATTTGGGGCAGTTCCTGTGTTCAGTAAGAATATTTTTAAAGAAAAGGAACGTCGGTTTCTCCTTGCTTTCATCCAAGTTAAACCTGAACCACGAAGACAAATGTAGGGCAAAGTTTAATAGACTAGAAATTATATAAGCAATAATGGGGACAAGCATTACAAAAAGAAGTAGAAAATCTAGGATTTTATTTGTGACTGCCATATTTTTAAGTAGAAGAGCTTCATCACTTTACACCTCTATCAGTCTCCACTAAACTATTACTCTTATTTTTTTCTCTTTTTTTAGTGATCAAAATACTTCCGATAGCTTTTGGATAGAACGTATTTTTACATAGTAGGGCTGGCCTCAGAAAATCCCTAAAAATAGAGGAATTTAAGCTCAGAACCTTCTCACTTCCTCTTTCAGAGGCAACTGCTGTTCCCTCAAACATCCCCGATATCCATACATCTCTTTTAATTCATTCCTTTATTCCCTTCATTTGTTCCTTCATTTGTTCATTTAAAGATTAACTGAACCTAAGTTGTGCCATAACTTGAATGCCTTTGTGTCCTTTAGTAGAACTGCCATCAGGAATTTGGGAAATATTTGACAACTTCACTGTCCCCAGACAAAAAATCTCAGTGTCACATAGTGTTTCATAAAAAGGAAGTCACTGAGGTCAGAAAATGCTTCCATGACAGAGAAGATGATCAGGGCCCACCACTGTTAGTGATGGTAGTAGCATAGGTAGCTAGTTAGTCATAAATAAAGGAAGGGAGCAAAGGGAATAGACATCAAGATTAATAAACTAGGGAGAAAAACTGGCTAAGTTTAATTAGGTCAGAAGCTACAGCCTCACATACTCCAAGGGACTGCAGTATCACCTTGCAAAGGGGATGAACAACCATCCATCCCCCACCCCCCCACGTAGGGAGGAAGGACCAACTTTCTAATCTCCCTATGGCACAACTGGCCCAGTCACCCAGACTATGAGAGGGAGGAATCAACAATAAAGGGGAAATTTCTCTGCTGGGTATATATCTAGTAGAAATCAAGATGGAGCAGGGGAAGGTTTTTCTACTATGAAGCCTGAACAGTAGAAGCCACGATGGTGACCAAAAGGGGGAATGCCTAGCCTGGGGAAAGGGTCAGATTGGATAAGGGACACAGAACCCCAGAAGTAGGAAATGGATTGGTTGGAGGAGGGGCCAGCACAAGCCCATAAGGGACTGGCAAATTGATTGGTTAGTTTGAAAACCACCTGCCTCTTTCCCAAGCCCAAGATAATATAATCAAATTTTAACAAAGACCTCTCTTTGGGTAACACGTGTTTGTGCATTCTCTCTCCATAGCAGCTATGAGGGCCCAGTAGCTGCATGGGCTCAAGCACAGGCTCCAAGCATGGGCCTGGATACAGCAACTCAACATGGGCCAGAGTGCCGCAGGGAACAGAGACTAAACTAGCTGGATGGGGACAGAAACTGAACTGGACTGAGTTTCAGCGTGGACTGAACCAATGGCACATAATTTCTGGGCCCTAGCCCTTCTTCTAGGCTGATAAAGGCAAGACTAGACTTCTTCACAGCAAAGATGAAGCTGAACCACCTGGTGGTGGATGAAACACAGGCACCCGGAACCTGGAGACAGTCTTTTATTTCTGTTCCAATAAATCCTACCACCGTACCTCATCCTCCCATGCGGGTCCCCAAAAGACTTTTCTTGTAACACTGCAAGAACCCCATTTCCACCAGCAACATCAGGCATTCAGTTTTAGGTCTCAGCTTCCCAGAATCCCTTAAATTTAACCCACTAAAGAGTGGATTCCCTATTCAGTCTACTTGTAAGTTCAGTCCTGCTTAAGAGAGATTTAGACGCACACAATTTGGCACTGAAAATTTGAGTTCCAGTCTTTGACCTCCATTTCCCTTCCTTCTAATTGATTTTCTACATTGCAACCAAAATGTCATCTACCCATCAATATGGCTTTTATAACCAAAAATATAATCATGACCATCACTACTTAAAACCTTCCCCTGAGTGTTAAAAGATAAACTAAAGTACACTAAAAATTTGAAGAGTTCATCTGAGCAAAAATCAATTTGCACAGGGATGGCACCAAACCAGAAGTGGTTTAGGGACACTTTGCTTATAGGAGCTTCAGGGCAGACTGATATTGTGAAGTATGAAAGCAAAGAAAACAAGTTATTTGAATGGCCACAGATTGTTTGTCCTTACTGTTTCAATTTTGAAACCTTGAGGCATTCACAGGATTACAGTTAGGTTTGCTTACAAAGGCCGCCACAATATTAGAGTCACCTCAATCAAATGGCTTCTTTGCTTAATTAATTTAACAAGAGAGAGCTGAAATTTTTTCAGTTGGCTCTAAGACTGGCTCAGAGTGTTCAACCTGTGCCTGTGGGCCACATGCAGCCCAGAGTGGCTGTGAATGCATTCCAAAACAAAACCAGAAATTTACTTAAAACATTATGAGATATTTTTGTGATTACATGTCTCAATGTATTTAATGTATGGCCCAAGATAATTCTTCCAGTGTGGCCCCAAGATGCCAAAAGGTTGGATACACCTGTAGGATTTGGGTACAACTCACCTTTGTATTCTTCTCACTCCCAGTCATTTTGCTCCAGAATTCTGAGCTGGGATTTGATTGATGTGGAAAGCAGAGTACAGTCCTGAAAAGTTCAGGAAACCATGAGGTACCTGTGAGAGGTCAGCAAATATCAAAAGGCATCAGAATTAGGATAAAGGAGGTTAAAAGTCCCTTGCTAGTTTCTTCCTCTAGTCAGAATTTGAGGAAATGAAAATATTAACTCCTAATGAATACAGTTTGAGGAGGCCCTGTTAACTTTTCATCCTGAAACAATATTAAAATTTTACTTAGCTATTCTTCAATAAAAAGATAACAAATATATCGGTAAAAACTTCAAGGACTAATACAAATATATACTTAAGCCAATTTTCATGAATTCTAAGACTTTATATTTTAATATTTCTAAAATAAAATAATCATTACAAATAGTTATAATATTGAAATCCATGTTGTGTAATTTAATGGGCAAGGTTAGTTATTTTTAGTGTTATACTGAACACCGATATGCCTTTTAACAAATGTTGATTAAGTCTGATGAGGTCTGAGAGTTAAGTCTCCCATCCCAGGTCTTTAGTGCCCACACCAATGATAGACACTTCTTATATACACTTCTCAAAAATTTTATGCCTATACAGATATACATAAATGAGAGCATATATGATACATACTTCAAAACCTCACATTATAGCTACTGTTATACTTGCAGGACAAACGTGAACGATGTTATTAATAAACATCTTTGCCTTTAATGGGTAATCCTACTTATAGTTTTCATATTCTTTTAAAAAGTTACTAGATTTTATTTATTAATAGTGTAGTTGTATGACAACATTCATATTTATAACTGTCCATCATTTTCATAATTTTCTTATTGTTTTTTGTGTTATATTAATGTCAAAATAGTAATTTGTAAGTTCTATTTAACTTTGTAAGGTCTAAAACCATTCAAATAAGCTTGAACTTCTCTGCTTCTCAATGGTTTGAGAGAATGCATATGTTTATAATGCTAAATTAACTAAGAAATGAGATCATTACACTGTGATGGGTTCAAATGTCTTAGTATCATACATAAGCAAACCAAAACCTAAGCCTGTAAATGCCTCAAGAATAAGAAATCAAAATCTAAGGACAACCAATCACAAGCAGCTAACTACATGTTCCCAACTAAGGCAACCACTTAGAAGAGATATAGCCAATCAAATCATTTCCTTGCCTTGCTTCTGCCTTTTTTGTATAAAAGTCTTTCTCCTAGCTCCTATTGGTGGAGTGCTCCTAACCACCTCCAGTTTGGCACTGACAAATTTGAGTAAATTTTGGCTTTAATAAAGTTAAAAATTTTAATATGACTTAGTTTATCTTTCAACAAATAAAATCATATATTCTAGTACTTTTGAAAAAGAGAAATGGGAAAGTTAATGGAAGCATTTTGTCCACAGATTAATTTAATCCATAGAAATTGGACTGTTTCTTCTGGAGTCATTTTTAAAATTTTCCTAGATCATGTATTTCATCCACATATTCATGTATTTGCATGAAGTTGAGAAAAACATTCTCTAGAGCAAGGGTGTCAAACTCATTCCCACCGGGGGCCACATCAGCCTCACAGTTGCCTTCAAAGGGCTGAATATAATTTCAGCTCCTTAACAGTTAAGGAGTGGCTACATTTATAGGGTCCTAAAATTATTTCAGCCCTTTGAAGGCAACCACGAAGCTGACGTGGCCCCTGGTGAAAATGAGTTTCACACCCCTGCTCCAGAGTAATTGTGATTTTTTTTGTCCAGGTTATTTCCCATCTTTTAAAAATAATTTCATACATTTCTACTTTATTTCCTATAATAGAATACTTCCATTTTTAGTTAATAGATTATCTATTTTACTAGTTTTTTCAAAGAACCAACTTTTTGATTTATTCGTGTTTGTGAATTTGTATTAATTATTTACATTTTACTCTCCATTTTTAAAATTTCTTGGGATGGACATTGAATCTTTTTTCATTCTTTCTGACTTAGGGTTCTCAGTAACCAAGACATACAGTTTTCTTCCAAGGTTTGCTTTAACCACACTGTTTTAGTTTCGATGCATAAATTTTTACTATTCCTGTTTTTTCTAGATTTGTTATAGCTTAATGTCCGATATTATGTCTGATCTAAGAATTAATGAGAAAGTTTCTTTAATATTTTAAAAATATTTTTAAACATTTTATTTATTTATCTTTAGAGGGAAAGGAAAGGAGAGAGGGAGAGAAATATCAATGTATGGTTGTCTCTCGTGCGTCCTCTGCTGGGAACTGGCCTGCAACCCAGGCATGTGCCCAGACTGGGAATCGAACTGTGGTTGTTTTGTTCCCAGGCCTACACTCAATCCACTGAGCTAAACCAGCTAGGGCTCTTTAACATTTTTAAGGTAAGATTCATTTCTCTTTTGTTAAAAATGTCTAGGCTTATATATAATGAGCACAGAATGCAATTGAACATGATAGTAGTTACAATTTTATAAATAATTTCATGAGTACATGAAAGAAGAAATGTTTGATTTCCTTATGATATAATTTTATATACTTAATTAGTTGTTACTTATATCTTAAATATCTTTACTATTTTTGCACATTTTATATACTTTGCTCTGAATGAAGTAGATAAAATTTAAAAGCCCCTTGCCATTACCTTCCCCCCCCTTATACTAGAAATTCTTTTACCTTCAGCCTTTGAGGCTGTTATTTGTTTTAAAAATATGTGATGCACCTTTATTGAAGGTACTTTCCTTTTTTTAAAGATTTTATTTATTTTTCTTTAGAGGAGAAGGGAAGGAGAGAGGGAGAGAAATATCAGTGTATGGTTGCCTCTTGTGCATCCCCTGCTGATAACTGGCCTGCAACCCAGGCATGTGCCCTGACTGGGAATTGAACTGCAGTTGTTTGGTTCGTAGGCCTGCGCTCAATCCACTGAGCTACACCAGCCAGGGCAGTACTTTCATTTTTGAATGACCATCCTTATCTCTTTAATTCAACATTGTTGAATATCATAAAGCTTGCTATTGCCTTTTCTTTACATTTTCCTCCTGTGTCTTTGGCCATTATTTATTTTTTATGTATCTATGTCATTTTAAATATATTTCATATAAAGAGTTTAATAAGGTTCTAATTTTTAGATCCAATTTGAGAATATTTTTCTTTCAACATGTGTGTTTATTTTATATGTATTTATTGCTAAGATGAAAGTATTTTCTTAGTTCCACTATCAAATTTATGATCTAATTTGTTTTTAATGCTTCATTTGTGTTTTTAACTTTATGATTTGTGTATGTCTTTGTTCTACAGTCTGAATGTTTTATTTCTGATAGTTTGAAGGGTTCATGGTCTTGAATTTTTTGTTTCTTCTTATTTGCAGATGGTTTCAGAGAACAGAGCAACACTAAGAAGTTTTTGTTCTGCCACATATATATTTACAGTGCCCACTGATTTTGAGCATTGATATTTTCTCATACATCTTTTTCCCCCAGCTTTATTGAAACAAAATTAACAAAAAATGTATATATTCATGGTGTACAACTAGTTTTCATAAAGATATACATTGTGAGGTAACCACAATCATGCCGTTTAATATATCCACCAACTTACATAGTTACCATCGTCTGGTTTATTTTTCTTTTGTGTATGTGTGTGGTAAGAATGCTAAAGATCTACCCTCTTAGCCAATTCTGCCCATACAATACAGTATTATTGACTATAGTTACATTACTCTACATTAGGTCTCTACAACTTACTCATCTTGCTTAACTGAAATTTGATACCCTTTAATCAACATTTTCATATCTCTCATAAGCTACTGCAGGATCTTTATATGGAATGCTATGAAGTTTGGGGTTTCTTTTGAGCCAACAGGGTATCATTGAAAGTGCTGAGTATTACCTAACTAAACTATTCAACACTCATTTTACATAGAGTATTTCTGCTTTCATTGGTTTTATACATTCACCCATAACAGATTCCACTTAATAAAGACCTTATAAGTAAAATAAGTTTGAAATCAGTGATATAGGTAACCTAAAGCTGCTATTTTCTGTTCAAAAGTGAACATATGCATGTAATATCACTTTAAAAAGGTAAATGTAAATCTGTTTCTTCAGTTATCTAACATGAGTAACAGCATTCTGATTCCTAGTCCTTACATCCAGGAAATAATGAAATAAACCACTCGCGATTTCTAAAGTTCAACCATTTCAGTTCCCTGTGAATGACTCAAGTTCTACTTGTGCATAGAATCCACTCCAGGTCAGTTACTTAGAAACAAGAACAGAAAAGCATCAACCACTCTAAACTGAGTCTGTCTTTTGTCCAAGTGGCTTTCATCCCTCACACAAAGCTGACAATTCAGGTAAATCATTCTTTTCTTAGGCAAAATGGCCGTATTTTCTCTATGATTACTACTGATGTCAACCTCAGTGCTTACCCATTCATTCATTCAAATTGACTGAACATCTACTATGTGCCAGACACAGAGGAATGGAAAAAAAGCAGAGAACAAAAGGAAGTTGGCCACTATCATCAAGGAGATTTTCTGCTAGTCTTCAAGAGGGAGAAATAAGAATTAATAATAAGAACAGAAATGTGTCCAGCAGATTTAGAGACAAGCAGCTCATTATTAGGACACCAAAAAATGGGAGCTTCTAGGTCCCTAGCTCCTAGCCCAGTACCCAGCACATGGTAAAAACTAAATAAATGTGTTGAAGGGAAATAGAGGAAGGAAAGCTCTGAGTTAAGACTTACAAATTGGTTTCTCAATGGTGAGGTAAGATTCAATGACAATTTAAGGAATACATGTTCAAAGGGCAACAAAATGATGGAAAACACATTTAATGGAAGGTCCAAATGGAGACATGTGAAGAAACAGGAGGAAGCCAGAAAAGAGTCCAATGGGAGAAGTCTGTGAACACCAGTCCAGGGGTTACACAGTAAAGAAATGTGATTTGTTGAGCAGGTATACAGTAAGAGCGAAGTCACATTGTAGGAATGTTATTGTACCAGCAGCATTCCTGACCAGCTATTAAAGTTCCCCCACCACTTTGGGAAGTCATAGCTATATTGTGAGCCATATTCTGAAACTCTAACCTGGGAGCGGTGCTGCAACTTGGCTTACCCATCCCAAAAGGTTGAGTACAAAGACTCATTCACAGAAATAAGTATCATCCATATTGGGTTTTTTTTTCCCTGATTTGTTAACTATATTGAGAATTTTACTTCTTGTGTTTCTTTTTTATTTGCGATCTTTAAAATTAAATTTATTGGGGTAACATTCATTAATAAGACTATATAGATTTCAAGTGCACATTCCTATACTGTTTTTAAATATCTGTAAGTGGCAGCATTGACTATAAACTTGACATTAAAAGAGGGACAGCAAAGACAAATACATTCGGAATTAAGTCAATTTAATAAATTTAAATACATTATATGAGAAGCAAATTTGGAACTGAATTGTATATATTTCCAATATTAATTTTTGAGAAATTAACTTCCTTGATATCTCACTTCTACTTTGGCATTTTCTCCAATAACCTCCCTTTATTTCTCCCCTTCCCCCACCTCAATCCCCCTGCTATAGCAGAAAAAGTTGCACTGGCCCCCACCTCATTTGCTCATTCTATTCCTTTAGAATTGATCTAATTACTTGTGTGTTCTTCCCCTGGTCTATGAACTTCCTCAAGAGCAGTGATCTTGTCATTTTATTTTTGCCTCAATGGTGACATGTGCAGTGTGTGGTAGGTAGTAAAGATGGAAAAACTGTAAACCCTTCTTCATGTAAAAAGCTTATTATACACTGATCCAATTTCATTAGAGCATAAGCTTCACCACTAGCAACCCCCTTTGTGATAAAGTTTTCTTTGCCTAGTGGTCTGTTAGTGAAACTTTCACCCAGCAAACTCAAAACCTTCACCTTTCTGGTTTTATAGCATTGACCACAACATGGCATGTCTATATTCATTTCCTAGGGCCACTGTAACAAATTACCATAAACTTGGTGGCTTTAAGGTCAACAGAAATCTATTTATTCACAATTCTGGAAACCAAAAATCCAAAGTCAAGGTTGTCACACTACCTCTGGAGGCTCCAGGGAAAATTCTGTTTCTTGCTTCTTCTAACTTCTGGGGGCTGCAGATTTTTTATTGAATTAATTGGAGCAACATTGTTAAGTAAAATTATATAGGTGTCAGGTGTACAATTCTATAATAAATCATCTGTATATTGCATTGTGTGTTCGCTACCTTAAGGTTACAGGTTCCAGGTTTTGATATGGACATATGGATGTATCTTTTGGAGGCCACCATGCAACCCATTACAATATCTATCCTAGCTTTCTGAACAATTTTTCATTAATTATTTCAACAGAAAATCAGAATTGGGCAAGACTTCAGCTTGCCCAATTTAGTTGCAGCCCCAGACCCCTAAATTTGAAATAAAATTATTTTCATTTGTTTATCAAGAAGTCTGAAAAGCCTACTGAGGAAATTTATAAACATATACATTAATAAGAAAAATTTCTTCCACTTGAGCTTCTCTCCTTTTGAAAGTTAGACATTCACTGAGAAAAAAAATGGTTACTTTTCAAATATGTTGGTATTAAATATATCTGGTACTGATATTATATATATATGATATATAGTATGTATATATGTACATATGTGTGTCTGTGTATCCACCCATCCCAGTTCCCTATTTTGTCTCTGCTTTTCTTTGTTGATTTTCTTGTTTTTAATTACATATTCATTATGTGAATCTGAAGGTTGGGTTTAGAGCTAGTGTTACATCTAGCATTAGGATTAGGACTATGATTAGTGAAAGGTATATATTTGGAAGTAATATTAAGATTATTGTTACAGTTAGGACTAGAGCTATGGTAGGTTATACTTGGGCTAGACCTAAGGTTTGGTAAGAATTATTTTTAAATCTAGTGTTATGATTTGAGCTTGATTTAGCTTAGGATTCTTGTTAAAGATTAGCATAAGATTAGATTTAGAGTGTCATCTTGATCTAAGCAAATTCTCTTAAATAGATTCCTCTTCTATGAAATGATGATGAAATTTGCCTGATAGTGCTTACAAGTGGAAACATATGCTAATGTATAGGAAAGCTCTCAGCAAACTCTAAAATACAGTAAACATAATATGATTTTAAAGTATTATTGCATACAAAGATTGCAACTTTATTTGTCCAGAATAAAGTTAAATTTGAGACTTTTTGGTTATGTGATGTCCTTTTTAAATAAATATTCCATTTATAGTCCACCCTAATTCATTCCAAATGAGACGTTACCAAACTCTGTATGCTGTATGTGGCGTTATGCTTGATGTTCTACGGTGCGCATGGAGAAATTTATTTATATAGCATGGCCCCTTTCTTTAGGGAATTTCCTTCTCTAATTGGTTAAACAAGTCCATCTGAAACTACAGTGAATATCTGAAGGCAATGTGTGTGTGTGCCTGTGTGTATGTGTATGTGCGGGAGATTATCATTGGTGAGACGTTTAGCACCGAGGCGCATAAATGAGGGTTAGCGTAGTAGGCACAGCAGGTCTCCTAGAACACTGAGTTTCATTGGGACCTCGCAAATTGGCAAGGAGTTAGAAAAGCGATGGGAGATGATGTTTTGTTGCAAGAAAGTTGAATGTAGGCTGTTAGGCAGAAATGACCACTTTGTGTCCAGGAGTGGTTGAGCACAGACCATGACAGACAGCAGTGTGTATGGTGTGTGAGAGAGGATGATGGAAATGAAGTTTGCATCATTGTAGTGGAAGCAAACAGTAAGGTGCTTTGAAAGCCAGACTGAGAATGTTGAATTAGGTCTTTACAAATAAGTGACAGAGAGCATTAACGTGTTCAAAATTAGTGGTTTTTAAAAGGTTTTATTTATTAGTTTTGGGAGGGGGAGGGAAGGAGAAAGAGAGGGAGAGAAACATTAATGTGTGGTTGCCTCTCCCATGGCCCCCTATTGGGGACTTGGCCTGCAACTCAGGCATGTGCCCTGACTGGAAATCGAACTGGTGACCCTTTGGTTCGTAGCCTGCACTCAGTCCATTGAGTTATACCAGCCAGATCAAAATTAGTGATTTATACATCGTTCTTATGACCTGGGAACTGAGGAAAAGACCAGAAGGTTACAAACGGAGGCAGCAGCACCCAGCACAATGCTGTGGTAAAGCATTGAAATTGTATGTCTGAATTGGTTGATGGTGATTTAAATGGTAAGAGGAACAGCCAAAGAAACATTGAGGGGTAGGGTGTAAAACCCCTGAACAACTGAAGAGGAAAGATGATGGTAGGGAGCAATAAAAGATTGCCTTCTAACTTAAGCTGGGTATGAGGTGGAGCATGGTAAAACCACTGACAGAGATAGAGGAGATACCTGGGATTTATCAGACATACTCACCTGGATGAATCAATTCTTAGCTTCCAAACACAATAAATTAGTCCTAGACCTCAAACTACAAAAATAAAATGAATCCAAATCTTTATAGTGTTTCAAAAACTCTCCAAAACCATGAATACATACACATATTTTTGCTCCCAGTCCATTCAAATTATCCAATTCTTTAGAGGAAAGACTGTTCTTTCACTTAGCATCTATATTTACCCTGCATATGTGATGTGGACTAACATTATGTTTACCTATGTATTCACATGTATATAATTGTCATGCTGTCTAAAACTGACTTCTTAGTACCAACCTGTGGGCTGAATGTGTGTGCATGATGTGTGTGGTGAGGGATTAACAATACAACCTCAGATAAAAAGAAGACTTCACTCTTATTTCCTTTATTTATTAAAATGAGTAGCGGTTATGGGAAATGGCTTTAAACTTGAGTCTCAATGGACAGTTACTTGAGTCTTTCTGATCAAGCTACAACTTAAGAACTTCAGTCTACCTTGGATTTTGAGGTGTGGTGTGGCCAACGTGAGTTTCAACCACCTCCCCTCATTCTTAAGGGTCTCAATTCAAGGAAAAAGAGTGAGGCTGGAACAACATTGTGCAGTCACCTCCCTCTCAAACCCTGGTGAGGATCAAAGAGCCCACAGCTCCTTCATTCTGTGTGACAGTTCACCCTGTTTTGCTTTTCTTTAACACAGATTTATTCTAGGGCCTGTTCTTTTTCAATGTGATCCACTTGGCCGCACCCATTTGGAAGAGCCTATTACTATGGTCAGGGTTGGTTTGGCTTGCTGTAAGCTCCTCACTACATTCTTTTTATAGAGCCAGCCAAATGTGGGACAATGGGTGTGTCTTGTTGACATCCTGTGGTTCATCAGATATGTAGGATCACTTCAT
>PVKM010005978.1:0-45835 GCA_004027735.1 Carollia perspicillata | reverse complement strand
CTCCAGAAATGCCATAAAATGACAGTAGAACACTTAACATTCTATAAACCAGTAGTGACAAAGAAAATGGAAGAGATGACAAACATGAGCATGAAGGAGCATTGAAATTTTAAGGAGAGAAAGTGAATTGAACAGGAATAAACAGCCCAGCTGGGTGAAGACAGCACCGCCGGGTGTGACTGCAGTGAAGATGTACGTAAGCCGCAGCCCAATGCCGGAGCATCTCCAGGAGGCTCAGAACTGCCAGGCAGAGGACGAAGGAAAGCGAGTGGTCAAAAGTAGAAGGGCTGGGCCCTGGCTGGGTAGCTCAGCTGGTTAGCGTGCCACCCTGATATGCCAAGGTTGTAGGTTCCACCTCAGGTCAGGGTATATACAAGATTCCACCAATGAATGCATAAGTGGAACAACAAGTTGATATCTCTCAAAAAAAATTCATAACTTTTTTTAAAAAGCTGATGGACTGATTTAAGACCTGTTGACAGAGCAGTTACATCTTCAAGTCCTCTCTCCCACAACCAGGCCCCTATCTCCCCTCCACAGGTTCTGTGTCCATTGTTACACTACAAAACTAGAGTTATTCCCTGGAAGAACTGAACCAAGCTAGGACCCCAGTCCCAGTGGAAAACCCGGGACACATGTAGATCTGGAAAGCAGCAGATGAGTGCAAGTCTGCCTGGACCACTCACCACTCTACTCCCTGAGCTCTGGCAGCCTCGTGTATTGCCCTCATGTGGAAGCCTGGAGATTCCTCTTTGAAGACACTGACCAATTCATACACATACATACATATGCCAATCAAAGGACTGCAGACTACTCAAGCCTCCTGCCCAGGGAGCCCTCTAGTCCACAACTGCCACACAAATAATGAGTTTCCAGTGCGCGAATGCTCACTCTTAAATATGAGAGGCCCCACCCGGCATGCCGGAGAGGTTAACACAAATGTGGTGGGGGCAGAGAAAAAGCACAAAGAGTAGGTAAAAAAAATAAAAAGCTGATTACTTACAATTAATGTATATCTAATAAAGGAAGCTGCCTACTACATTAAAATAAGAACGGTATACTTGATGAAGGAAGATTCTCAAAAAAGTAAAGAACTTTTTGACGTGTTGCTGTTCTGGGAGGTTCGAGGCATTGAGTGTTGCTTACACAAGGAAGGACCCAAAGACAGGATTACATTTGTACAGTTGATGAATCAGGAAGAAAACTATTATAAAGAGGACAAAGAACTTACTCTTTCCCCCATTTCTTTATTTGTAAGAAATTTATGCACTGGATGGTGTGGCCCAGTTGATAGAGTGCTTGCCTGAGAACCAAAGGGTGGCCAGTTCAATTCCCAGTCAGGACACATGCCTGGTTTGTGGGCCAGGTCCCCAGTAGGGGGCGTGTGAGAGGCAACCACACATTGATGTTTCTTCTCTTTCTCCCTCCCTTCCCCTCTCTCTAAAAATAAGTAAATAAAATCTTCTAAAAAATTCATCAATTTGTTTATTAAATACTGTCAAAAAGCACCATATATACCACACATTACCTTTAGGCTTGTGTGGTTTTTTTCCAATCATACTAAAAGTTGACTTTATTTTAAGTCACTGTTCTAAGAGTCAATTTCTTATTCAGTTCTTAATTACATGCACATCAGAGGAAAGAACTTGAAGAAATTAAATTAAGATAAATCATTTAACAATTTCCTACAGTTTATATCAGCTGGTTTAATTTTTTATTTTCTTAACTAAAATAGTAATTTGAGTGTAACCACATTTCTTAATAAAGCACATTTATATGGGGTTACAGTTTGCTAGTCTACTGCATTGTAGTACAACAACTTACTTTCAGAATCATTCACATCTGCATATACCTCAACAAACTGAAGGCCAGTAAAGAATCCCATTACTCCCCAGTTTACTGAGCAGCATCAATAAAAAATGTAAGAAAATTATAATAATAGTAATAGGTGGAAAAACTAAGAATGTGATATAACTATATAATGAAGTGGGGGAGGGAAAACGAAATGAGTTCTTCTCATCATCATGCAATAAATCAATGTGCAATGTTTAAAGTAAATAAATCAAGTATCTTATTTAAACATATAGAGGTTATCACTATAAGCACAAAAGTCAGAAATTGTTAAAATTGACTAATATAGGAAGCAGGACTGGCAATAAGATGAAATGAGAAAACAGTTTCTTTTCATTGTAAGCCTTTCTATACTGATTGTTTTACATTCTTAAGATAGACTCCCAATACTTTTACAGGTGTTGTGTATATCTATTTTCTTTTGTTATACACATATGCATAAATGTATATTATATAATTACACATTTATATATAATTGTATATTTGTATATATAAAATATATAAAATAAATATACATCATATAAATGTATATAAAACCAAGCACCCAATGCCTTTACAAACATGAAATACATCTTCAGAAGTCTGTAACTTCTTAGGGGAAATCCTTCAGAGAACTGGGTGGACACAGATGGTGAGTTTATAATGCATGACCAACCACCTATTTCTGATCTTTGAATAAAATAAAAAGTTAATGAATGTAAAATAAGAAACTTCATACCCTTTCAGAGACTTCTCAACAAGTGTTTCTTTTTTTTGTTTTTTTTTTTTCCTAGAAGATTTTGCATTAGCTGAAAAAAATCCTTGCCATCTCTCTAAATGTATAAATCATTTGTTGGGGCCGTGCAGCAGAAGTGGCTTTTAGCAAAGGTATCATTTTTTGTTCACCACTCGTATGTAAAACACTGTTTATTTTCTGAAGTGGTTTTGGGGTTGGCTAACTTCACATGAGCAGGTCTCTCCCTCGGTTCTGGAAGCAGCTTCCACAGCATGTTAAAGTTGTTTTCAGGTAGAATATACACTATGGTATAATTGTGCCATTCTTAAAGCACTAAATGTCTACTTTTCAAAAATAATTAGAGTACGAATTAGGTCAAATTTTATAGGTAGGTAATGAGGCAAATGAAGTAAAATGCCGAGTCTTAGCATTCACATTAAAAGGATGGCTATCAGAGCGAATCATGCACCACATCGGGTCAATGGAAGCCGGGTGAGGACTCTAAACCCTGGTGATTCCAACTAGTCCAAGTCTCTTTTCTCAACAACAGAAGAAAGCACATCTTTCTTGCCTATAAAAGCAATTGAAGAAATGACTGATAAAATAAGCCTTTGCAAGAAATGAACTACTTAATGGGACAAGCACAAATACACAAAATGCACACCATCGTGAGTTCTTTTTCTTTTAAGTTTAAGGCAACATTGGAAGCTTCTCAAATTCCTAATTTAACAAGCCCCAGGGACTGGTCCGCCAACTTTCTCAATCTGCTTTAGTATCTACATTGGAAATCTACGGAGGCATTCAGCTGTTAACTACCAATTCCTCCCAAAGTAAATGTCCGGAGTAATCTTAACTAAAGTAATATCTCTGTCCTCACTCTGGTCTTTATGCCCCCTCTCCGCTTTTTAATAGTGGATTTCCTACCACCTTCTGACTCGCTTTTCTGTCCTATGCCAACTGATGGCCTTACGATGATGAGGAAGGAAAAGAAAGGGGAAGGAGATGAAAGATATCTACTCCCGAAATGTTACCTCAAAAACATTTCCCCATTACTCAAATGATTTATTTTCATCTCTGGTTATTTCCGGTCTCCTATTATTAATTTTCTTCTTGGCTACAGAAATTTTTACTGATGGTATTTTGTTTAGCTGTCTGAAATCCTCTTACATGGACTCTTACAAGAAAAAAGACTTTACACCCAGACAAATGTTTGGAATTCAAGAGACTCACAGAATAGAAGGAAAAAGACATCAGAAAGAAAATAAAAATTTAACACCAATACTCCAGAGAAACTCTGATAGCTGAAATAGCAATTTACCTCTCGTTTGTTTTTGTTTTGTTTTTTTTTACTTATATGGTTCCTTTGGCAATATACATCATTCTAAATATACACCCTCCAGACTGGGCAGGAAATGATTGAAACCGAAGGGAAAAGCACGGAAAATGGAGAAGTATTACCTTCTAATGCTTCATGCACGGAATCATGACAAGCTATCTTCCATAATAAATCCTGGTTCTCATCAATTCCTATTTTTTGTGTATCTATCACTATCATAAAATATACTTTATTATTAATATTATTAGTGTAAAGTTACATATAAATGGAAACATTGTATATTTTAGAATAAAACTCCTACACCAAAGAGAATGCTCTTGTATACGACTATGAGTTTGTTAAGGCATTTTTAATGCTCTAATGGAAACCACTAAAAATAAGTAAAAAGGCAAAGAAGAATAAACATTAATATTACAGATCGTATGTCAGAATTTTAAGCGAGGGACCAGAAAGTCCCTTTGGTCTGAAGGTCCAGAAGAGAATTGAGTCCCCTTTCCTCAGCAGGCTTATGACTTTAGTGTTGATCCTCGAGCAGTTCCAGGCTTCCCAGTGCTGACACCCTGCACATTTAAAAATTCACGTACAACTTTCAACTCCCCCAAAACTTAGTTGTCCCTTGGTATCTACAGGGAAACAGTTCCAGGACCCCCTGCAGATACCAAAATCCACAGAAGCTCAGGTCCTTTATGGGACATGCTGTATAGTTTCAGGATCAACCATATGGATCTACCTTAATAATTTATTTGTTTCCACCTGTGGATAAGATGCTACGCTAATACGTTGTACTACACTTCCACTATGTTACCCTAGTATTAATTATCCTTGCTACTTATCAGCTTCAAAAATGTATTTTCTGAAAAGTTAATTAATTTGACTTGAAATTATTTTAGGGCAGAACTCATGGGAACTACATTTCATATAGAAGGAGTTTCCATAGAATGTTTTTAGGATAAGTTTTTACTCAAAATTATTTTTTTATCTTCTACCTAAAGACATAGGTAGGATAAACATGCCAGTAAGTTCAGAACTCAAAAAATATCATAGTAAAAATTTTCATCATTTATTTTTTTAGTTTTTTTTATTTTAATTGTTTTTCAAGTACAGTTTTCTGTCTTTTACTCCCATCCCAGCCCACCCCCTCGTGCTCCCCACCTCCCTCCCATTTCCACCCCCCCAGTTTCTGTCCATGTGTCCTTTATACTTGTTCCTATAATCCCTTCCCCTTTTCCCGACATTAAATTCCACGCGAAAATATCAATTCAGGAAACTCATAGATTGACTTCCTAAATATACTTATTTTAATTGGATCAAACTTTTTCTGTGAAAATTATTTTCCAAAAATAATCACCAAATTTTGTGCAAAATACCAGACCTTTTATTTTAATTATAATCCTCAAGATGCCTTTGGTTTTGTGAACCTTAATTTAGAGAAAGCCAAAATAGAGATTTTTTCCCAGTATTATCACAAACCTCACTTCCTTGCTGAGCTGCGATGTTTCTTTCAGAGACTTTCAAATCTAATTTTGTGCCATTACCCAGAGATCCCCCCAAATTTATAAATGCTTCAAAAAATTTTTCCACATTAATTTACTTAATTAGACATAGTCCACACAGCAGAAGGAGGAGGAAGCAAAAGAGGAAAAACAAAGATGGCAAAATTGAGATCACTCAGCTTTCAAATTATGCAAAAGACATGCAAGTTTCACTCTCCACCAAATTTTTTTCTCAAAAATTAGTGTAAGGTACAGTTTCAAAGAGTAAAAGAAAATACTGGACTAGCAGTCTCTAATCCTTTCTCTTTAATGTTCCAACGGGGCCAGACTGAGAATCATATGGAAATAATCTTTCACTGTCAAATCCATGTGAATTTCTGATTATAACCTCAATAATTCTTCTACTCACTATTCTTCTAAAAGATCATATTTTTCTCGACTAAATCATTTCATGTTACTTTCATTGCTATAATATCTAGAATGTAGAAGGCTGCTCTACATTCTGGCTTACCTTTCTTTCAAAGAAATTTTTTGTTGAATTTCTTACTGACTAGACAGAATATTTTTCAAAGCCCCGCCTAAGACCTCTTCGCCTTTGAATTAGTTACTATGCTCCACGCTCCTGCCTGACCCTGTGTATCGTTTTCTCTCAGGTTGCACTTCAGGTTGTGAAGATCTAGTCGGGTTTTATCCTCTTTAAGTTATGTAGGCTATCCTAAACCACGGATCCTTTGTACTACAAATAGAACTGATACAGTTAATTGAAGGCTTCCTGCTGCTGTTCTGTAGTTAGCTACCGAGGGAGTTTGAAATTTCAGTCAGTTCTTGTAACACAGAGCCAAAGGCACCTTTAATTTCCTCTGACACCCTTATGAGATTAACTTTGATAATATGTTTGGTGACACACTGACAAGAATCGGTTTTCCCACCTTTTAGACCTATTGTATTGCAACTACTAGAGTCTGAGTCTTCAAATGTAGATACAGAGTAGTAATAAAGGTAGTGTCAGTTGAAACACCTATGACAAAAATTTCCACTGCTCATAAAATACCGTCCTTTTAATATCTGAGTACCTTCCTGTGTGATTCCATTGAGTTCTAATGGTTCACTGTGCAGCATTCACAACATGATCCGTTTGGGTGTTGGGAGCAGTCAGTGGAAGGATTTATGCATCAGTCTAGGAAAAAGATGATTCAAGACACAAGAATTCTCAAATATGAACTTAAAATACAGCTACATGATGCCAAGAACCTACATCAAGAAGTTCATATAGCCATCCGTTATATACTCTGTGAGCCTTTCCCTGTGGCTGAGTGACATGCAGGGCTTTATGCTTTAGGCGATAAGGGAATACGAGCCGCTGGAGATGCAGTACTGGCAGGTAGGACTTCACGTCAGGTGAACCAGACATCCTATGCAGAAAGGAAAAGATCCCTGGAGAACAGCAATCTGGAAGCTGTACGTTCTCAAAGCGAGATGGACTCAAGGTCAAAGACTCAAGTTCCAGAGAACAGGCCATGGGCACCTTACCCTGCTCTGCAAGGTCAGACTTAGTTTACAGGAACCTACAGCCTTGTATCCAAAGAGCAATTCTATCTTCATTAAGCCACTAATATATTCCATTTCAGTAGCATTTCTAACTTTAAATGACAAGATGCATTGGTCATGAAAAAGGGAAAATACAAATATATAAAACAGGCATCTTAAAAAAAAGCAAAACAGTTCCCGTGTTTACAAAAAACATGACTCGGGCAAAACAGTTTAGAATGAATATTACCTAATACCCACATAAATGACCCTACTAAAGTCAAAAGGCGAATCAGAGTAATATTGTTTATCAGGCAGAAATAGATTTATTTTCTGAAGACTCCTAGGATTTCTTGGGTGATGTATTAAAAGCATTACATTAACTGCAAACAAGCAACTTTCCTTCTGCATACATATTTTTCTATCTTTATTTCATACACACTTAAATTATTTAGTTTCATGACAATCTTCTGCCCAGAATCTTTCACAGAAACTCTCCATGTATACTGTGAGCCAGGTGTTGGGATGATAATATTTTATTAAGCAATGTTATAATCCATATCTACTCATTCTGATTCACTCTCTAAATCTCTCTCTTTCTCTGAGTCTCTCTCTCTGTGTCTGTCTCTCCCAATCTGTAGATACACACACACACACACACACAGATTATACAGGGGTGGACAAAAGTAGGTTCACAGTTGTGAGTATGCAAAGCACAAGGGTTATTCTTGTATTATTTATTCATTAATTGTTGTATTATTTATTTATATTATTTGTCTTATTATTATTTTGTATTCTCACATATGATCTATTTTTAGATAATGTCTTTTTGCATGCAAACAACTATAAACCTACTTTTGTATGTTCACCCTTGCAATCTTCCTCCTTTCCCAAGCCTGAACTTTATTTTCAATTGTATTAATACTCTCATTAGCTTTAGGCTAAAATACCATGAAGTCCCAATCCATAAAATGTGGCTATGCTGGATCCAATCTCTGTGCAGGCTGTCTACTTCTTGTGACCTGGGCAATGTGCTACTAACATCAGAGGGTGAGCCCTCTCAGGCAGAACTCTGAAAGCAGCCCCATCACAAAGCAGATGGCAGAAGTGATTTTAGTTCCTTTCAGTGAGAGAAGGCAATAGTCTACGTCTGAAGTTTACTGCGGACTAGTATTTCTCAGTTTAAAATCCCTGCAGCCCTTAAGACTACAGTTAGAATTTTCTTCATGTATAACAAAGGAATACAGCTATTAGTTATCTATGTATTATCGTTCTCCTACTCACTGTATGTGTAAATATGTGTACACATGGAGGGGTGCGTGTCTGCATCAAGGTCCAATTTCTACCCATCTTTTACACTGGATCATTCTGAGAACAGCTCACCAGCCAGATGCTGCGGCTTCCATAGAGCTCCTTCCCACTCTGTGCTTTCGCTGCTTCAGGTTTTTCTCCTCTCATCCTTCCCCTCTTCCTCATCCGGGGAAGCTGGTCAATGTTCCCCGCCAGGCTCCACAAGGGCAAGTGTACGTGGCTGTTTGTTCTGTCCCCTCATCTATCTTAGGCACCTATACTATGTTTGGTACATAAGAGGCACTGAAAAAATACTTGTCAAATGAATGAATAATGGCATCACATCTACCCAGTCACGAAGGCTAGAAATCTAAGAGACATTCTACACTTTTTCCTCTACCTTTTGCACTAACTTACAATTTCTCTATTTTGGGTCCATGCAATTCCCTCTCATTATTCTCTCGTATTTCTGCCCAGGCACATATAGTTAACAGTTAACATAGGCTAGATAATAGTTGCATAACCCATTTCAAGGAGTGTCCCATCATTTACACTATAGCCAAAGTTACATTTCTAGGAAGTATTTCTGATTATGCCAGTCTACTGCTTAAAATCCTTCAGAGGTCTGCAGTCACTGTCTCTGCGTGGAATAGAAGGCCTGTGATTGGGTAATCAACTCCTGCCAGTGTTACAGCTTTATCTCCTACCATGATAACGGATCAAGTCTTCAAACACAAGGAACTCTCCTTCATGATACCCTTTGCGCAGCATCCCAGACTGTTTCCAGTTCTAGTTTTGGCTGTGTGTTTCCCCATTCGGTTTCCTTTGTCTTTTTCTCCCCTCTAAACAGTGTGCTCTGGAAGCATCACCTACTTTGGAATAAACTTAGTGGTCATCCACACGTGCTTCTGTTTCCCCAGTTTTAATGAGAAGTAATTGACATACATCACTGAATAAGTTTAAGGTGTACAGCATAATACTTGGATTTATATTGATTGTGAAATGATTGCCACAATAGGTTTAGTTGATACCCATCATCTCCTACAGATACAATAAAACTTCTTCCTGTGATGAAAACTCTTAGAATGCATGAACACCATTCCTGATATCATACAGCAGTGTGAACTACAGCCGTTGTGTTCTATATTACACCCCTATTGCTTATTTCTCTTCTAACTGGAAGCTTATATTTTTTATCTTCCTCCGGTTACCCCTCCTCCTACCCTATAAATGGTTCGTAATTTAAGCTGTTCAGCCTCTATGAGCTCAGCTTCCTCATGTTTTTTTCCTTACCATCTGCAAAGAGGGTCCTAGAGAGGAACAAATACAATATCATACAGTGAAAGTCCACAGTGCTTAGTTGATCCTCAATGGACTATCACTATGTTTTAGACACATCCTTGTCCCCTTCTAAACTGCCTTACATAGAAGGTCTGAATAAAAATTAAATGGGACAAGAGATATGTGTGTGTGTTTGTATGTTTGTTCAATTTCTTTTTAATATTAGCAAAAGAGTTTTATGATATACCCAAGTGAAAGCTAAGATATTGAGATCCTGTCTATTTGTACTGCTTGGAAAAATATGACTAGGAATAGATGACCAATCCTTGGGATAAAAGGAGAAATGAAAATAGGATCAGGTAGCTGGGAGTGAGTTCTTAGCATACTGTAAGAAAGTTCTGATTTCTCATAATTTCTTAGCCTGGAGCTTTGACCTTGGAGTCCTCCAAATCCCTGTCATTTCTCTGTTAAAATGTCTATTCCTATATCCAAAGATTATTTACTAATCAGATTATTTTTGAGTTAAAACATTTCAGTGTATGGCTGTTACTTTCCAAATGCCCCTAAGTGTTCCCTGTGTGTGTGTGTGTGTGTGTGTGTGCACGCACGCACACTTGGTGGAGCCAACTTAGCCATTCACAGAGAGACAATTTCTCTATAAATGAACAGATTTCCACACGTGGGCTGTAATATATGCATAACACATTTCACTCAGTGTTAATTTTGGTCTAACATCCTCCTGATGGTCTTTATTACCTTGGAGACTTACATCTTGTCTTCTGTATATATGTAGTTGTTAGTCACTTCTACTAAACTGTCTCACCACTATTTCTCAAGAATGGTAACAGAAGACACAATATTTCAATAAATGATTTTTCCTTTTGACAAATGTTTATTCAACCTCCTGTTCCAAGGCACTTTGATAAGGCTTAGTGAAATCTCAACTTCATGTAAAATCCAGCTAACTTTTCCATAAAAATAATTGGAATAGGCCCTGATCAGGTAACTCAATTGGTTAGAAGATCATTCCAACGCACCAAGGTTGCAGGTTCGATCTCTGGTCACAGCACATATAAGAAGCAACCAATGAATGCATACATAAGTGGAACAGCAAATGCTTTTCCCTCTCCCTCCCTCCTCTTTCTCTCTAAAATCAATAAATAAAATAGAAATAAATAAATAACTGGAAACATTTCATCAAAAAGTTTTATTAATTTAATGTTTTTAATTTTTAAGTAAAAAGTAAATATCTTAATATAATTTCACTTTAACTTGTCTTATTATCTTTTGTTTCCCTTAAAACTGGAAATCCTACACTGCTGTTTATGGTCATCTTATTGATATGGCTACAACTTGAACATTGTGTGAACCAAAAATAACCTGAGAAAGTAACACAAATAAACATGGTGAGACCGTGTGGTGATAAATGCCGTGAGGGGTAGCATATTACCGTGGCAAGTCATAGTAATAATTTTCTAATTGGAATTATTAGAGGTTTTATCCACACAGCTTCTTTCAATCGTGGCGTGCTCACCAAATAAGTGGATGACGGGAGCTGATGCCGTATCAGCCGTCTCGAAATGACAAATCTCAGGGCATCTGGTTAAGTTGGAGATCTCCTTTTGGGAATTAAAAAGAAATAAGAAATGTTTTGCTCCTAAAATCTGTACCCTGTAGATAGGATCCAACAAAGAATCAAATATCCCATCTAACTTTTCCAATGCCATGTTCCCAAAAGGAAATTACATTAAACTTGTCCATTCAAAATGCAAAAAAGTACAGCATCCAAGAATGAGATTTCCAGCAGAATGTAATTTTAAAAGACATGATTTTTTTTTTCCGTTACTGGAGATATCAAACATTTGAAAAAGCCTGTTCTTTCATAATTGGATTCCAGATCATTATTTTTTTGGCCAAAAAGAAAAGTTTTCTGAATTCTTAAAATAATTAGGCAAGATTTCAAATCAAATTATCCAATTTCAAAGCTCTATTTTTCTCTCTAAAATGCCTGTTCGAGAAGGGCTGAGGATGACTAAGCTTTGTGTCATTCTCATGGCTTTATTAGGAGAATGTTCTAAGTCCTTCACTTTCTATGTAATCAGAACTATAATTTCTTCAGGTTATTTTAAGACCCAGCTATGGCTAAAGCAGGAAACTCAATTTTATTCTGAGCTCTAGACATGTCGACACAGCAAAGCAAGGCCCCAGCTCCCTGGGCTATCTCCTTTCACACACCCTCTTGCTCTGCGTCCAAGGCTCTCAGCTAGCTGTGCTCTGGTCTCTGGGTATCAGGTAACGGTTTCCAAGACATTGAGGGTAGTAGGACTGTTATTTTAGAAAACGTGTGTTGACATATCACCAGTCTACAAACGAAGAGCTTACTTGCCCAGAGCGTACTACTTACTCTTCCTAACATGAATTTGAAAATCATGCTCAACAGAAGGGCAGTTGAGAAACCCAGGTGCCAGAAACATTTGATAAAAAAAAAAGCAGAACAGAAAGCTCTATATACATATGTCTACTTAGTTCATCATCTCCCTTAGAATTTTGTAACTTAATTAACCAACTCTAAGCAGGCTGGTTGCCTCTAATTATGCTAAAAAAATTTCTGTGCTGCAAAGTGATATTAATAGTGAGTGACATTTCGTCAAGTAACAGGTAACCCACTTGTATAATTGTGAGCTTTATCTAAAGAATTAAAGGGAGAATAAGACAGGATAATAAACTAAGTAAAAATTATCTGCAAGAGGTCTAGTATCACTACCTTAGTTTTGTTGATCTCTTTCAAAAAGTCTCTCACACATATTTGTAATTAGCCTTATCACTGAATTCAGTTTATTAATTCATTTAAAGTTAACACATTACCAAAACATTATTTCTTTATGTATATATATATCCATATATATCCATATATATAATATTCATGACTTTAACAACTTTCTTTTTAATTGATATGTTTAATTCTACTGTTTTTTTCTTTAGATGAAATACTCTTATTTATTACTTTTATACAGTTCCTATAACACTAAAATGATATCATGGATCTATTACCTGAGTTTACCATCCTATATGTATATATAGTTATACATTTTGAGTTTTTTCCTCACTCAATAATATATCTCACTCATTCTTCCATGCTAATATGTTCAATCATTACTTATTAATTTTAATGAGCATAATACAACATTTCAGAGTATGGATTATGGTTATCGATTTTTGTATTGTCCAATACTTAAATCATTTTCAATTTTTCATGACTATAAATAACACTGCAAATAAATATCCTAGTATACAAATTCTTGTTCATTGGTGCAAGTATTTCAGTATAGCATTAAAGTATAATTACTGAATTGCAGAGTATGTATTTTTAAAATTTTGATAGTATTGCAATTTCTGTTCATCCAAAATGTCACCAGTATGCTCTTTCTTTAATATATAATGTATAGGGTTGTCCTTTTTCTCCAAACCCTAACCAACACTGGGTATTATGAGTCTTTTTACTTCTGCTAAGATAATGGATACAAAAATAACACCTCATTAATGGATTAGCCATGACTGAGACTGATCATCTGCTCATTTATTTGTTGGTCATTTTTGGTTCTTCCTCCGTTAAGGTGTTCTTCATACCTCTAAGCATCTTTCCTCTGAGTTAGTGTTATTTTTCTTATTGGCTTAGAGTTTGTATTTGTACCTTACAGATAGTAACCCTGTAAGTGTTTAACACACAGTAAATATTTTCCTTCTGTGTATCATTTAGTGAAAAACAGTGGCATCACCTGACATAATTTGTTTCTAATTTAGGCCGACCGCCAAGTTAAACCCTCTAGATAGAAATATGACAGAGATCTTTCCTAGTATGAGGCCTGACGACCTCACCCATAAGCTCATTAATATATATGGAAATATTTTTCCAAGGCATTGTATCTAAAGAATAATTTTCACTGGCATCTTTTTTATTTCTGTCTGTGAAGTAGGGCCTGGAAACCAAGCTTTAGGTTCACTCTACACCAAGTGTTTCTTAATCACTTAACAGAGCTGACAAATATGAGCAAACCTAATACACCAGGCACGAGGCGTACGGATGCCAAGATTCATTCTCCTTCCTAGTACAGCTTTAAGGGTCAGGCAGCACACCACACAGCCTCACGTCCCTGTCTCAGTTCATGTGGGAACAAACATTTCAGATGGATGAAGCTTTCTCTTAAAATAGTTTTAAATTCCATTTTACTTTTAAGGGACTCTTTTTAAAACAGATTAGACACATCCCTGCTTTTTAAGATGTCCATATAGGAGGACACAGGGCCATCAGGGGGGCTCATCACTTACCACACGGTGACACAGGAGTTCCCTCAGGGTTCATTGGTCCTTATGGGATTAGGCTGCTTTTCCTGCTTGTTTTAGTTCTGTCTCTGCTTTTTGAAACGGGGTTGGGGGGCGCACCTTGCATGGCGCTCTGTGCTGTGGCCACAGGTAAGCCTAGCTCCAGTATCCTCCCCTGACGCTCATCTGCGACTGCTGTCCACGGGTTCGAGAATCCAAACAGCCAACTCTGTTCTCTCGCTGTCTCAGAATGATTAGTCGCATTTACTGGGGTCACAGATTTCTTTGAGAATTAGACACAGAGTAGACAGTATCCCAAGAAAAATGTTCACGTGCACAAATATATTCCTATGAAGATAGTTTCACAGGATTCAGAAACTACCTGTAGGCCATTCGTGAATCCCTTGGGCTCTACTAATCCTTTTTTGTTTGTTTCCTTGTTTTTTTTTTGTTGTTGTTCACTTCAAAGTCATGATTTTGGGTTGTATACAAGGGGTTCCCATTAAAAGAAGTCAGTGTAGGTACAGGAGGGTCTCCAAAAACTTATACACTGGGGAAGACAGTAAACCAATAAATGAAAAATTATGTAAAATCATAATGAATAATGCCCTTTTAAACCCTCAATTAAAACACAGAAAACAAGTGATGATTTTTGGTGAGACTTTCTCATGTTATCTCAAAAGGGCAAACAACGAAAACCGTGTGTGCGAACACTGCAAACATGAGCATGTGAATGTTTGAACACTGAGAGAAAAAAGTGAAGGGGGTCATTTGTACTTTTAAAACAAAAAATAGGCCCTGGCTGGTGTGGATCAGGGGATGGAGCACCGGCCCGCAAAACAAAGGGTCACTGGTTCGATTCCCAGTCATGGCACATGCCTGGGTAGCAGGTCAGGTCCCCAGAGTGGGGCATGCGAGAGGCAACTGCACATTGATGTTTCTCTCCCTTTCTCTCTCTCTCCCCCTCTGTCTAAAAATTAATGAATAAGAATATTTTTTAGAAAACTGCACTTTGGCCTAGAGAGCAGAGCTGTCATCCCAAAGACAGTATCAGAAGCACAGTCCGGAGTTCCCTTACATGTGACAGAAGATTCTTGTCCTCACTGCCTTGTTTCTTATCAAATCCATATCAAAAGCCCACTTCCCACCCTGTTATCACAATCCTGGCAAAAAGCCAGTATGTGAGAATGGGGGAAAGAAAGAGGAACAAAGACCTCTTCTTTATTTTTTATCTTTATTTTTTTATCTTCACCCAAGGAGCTTTTTTTTTTCATTGCTTTTCAACAGAGAGGAAAGGAGAGAGGAAGACAGAGAAACATAGACGGGAGGGAGAAGCACTGACTGGCTGCCTCCCTCACGTGCCCCTGCTGGGGCCTGGGGATGGGGAGTGGTGCCAGGACCGGGGACCGCTTGTGCCTGCTCCCAGATGAGGGATCATACCCACAGCCCAGGTATGTGTCCTGACCAGGAATCAAACCCGAGTCCTTTCGATGAAGGAACGACACTCCACCCAACTAAGCCACATGGGCCAGGACTAAATGGCCTCTTCTTTAATTAAGGTGCCTGGCTTCACTTGCAGTCCTCTCCCTGCAAGGTCTTGTCCCTAAAGGTTGACAAATGATCACACCAGCAGCGGAGAAAAGCCTGGCTGAAGACAACAGGACACACGAGGCAGAATGATGTGTAAAAGCTAACTCTTTAGCTGTATGCTGGACTCCAGGAGCAGCACAGGGGATGACTGGAGAGGAGGAAATGGCTGAAGGCAGTCTCTGAACCTTCAGTCCATTCATCCCCAAAGCTCTGGGTTCTTCGCATGTGCAAGCGATCGGGTTTACCTGAGTCTCTTAGCATGTGCAAGTGGAGAAGAGAAAGGAAATGAGGCATTCTCAGAACTCATTTTCATAATGCATTCTTTGAACTTTCATCATTCACAGAACAGAGGCAGGAGACTCATTTTCTAGCCTCTACCATCAGGTTCCAGTGTAGCCTCTAAATAGACATTGGGAGTTGATATTGGTCGAAAGACTCAGGAGTGAGCCTGGGGCTGCAGTTAGACATTTGTGAGTTATCGGCACAGAGCTGGTAACTGAAGCTGAGGAGGAGGGTGAGACTATATCAAAATAACAAAGCCTTAAAAAATTTCTGAGGAAGGCAGAATTATAAGATAGTTCACATGAAGTTCCCAACCTGGTGTTACTCCCATGATTATGGAGTTGGGGAATGGAATTTGCATGTAATTAAGGTGTGTTACTAATTAAGGTCATGGTAGTGGTAATCAGTTGACTTTTAGATATTACCCAAGTGGGCCCAACCTAATCATGTGGGACTCTTTAAAAAAGAAGAGAGTTTTCTCCAACTGGTAGAAATCAAAGAAATGCAAAGCTTAGCAGGGATTCAATGAGAGAGTGTCCCTTAATTGCTGAGGTGGAGTGGCCATAGAGAAGCACCAGACAGTAGCCTCGGGAAGGGGAAAATGAACCACACTGAGAGCAAACAAAAACCCCAGAGCTTCCGTCCCACAGGACAAGAAACTGAATCCTGCCAACAGCCTGGAGGAGCCACGAAGGGCTCAGAGCCCCGGATGAGAAGGCAGCCCCAGCCCGCCTGCTGCTTTCAGCCCTGGGGGACCTAAGTACACTCTAGCCTCAGGCTCTGAAACATCATAAGTAGATGCTGTTTGGGTTACATTGGGCTAGGGTTAGGGGTTAGGGGTTAGAGGTTAGGGGTTAAGGTTAGAAAAAAATTAAAAATAAAAAAAGAAACTAACGAGCACACTCTGGTGAAAAGCAACAAATTGAGGCAGTCGTGAAGGTGAAGCCTATTTGAGCCACCAGTGCCCACGAACCCTCAGAGTCCTTCTTCCCTCCTGTCCTTTCCCGACGCATGTGCCGTTAAACACTAGAAACTGAATTTTTTGATGTGTGGGATCACCAGATTTGAACCAAGAAATTAGAAATCAGACCAAATACGCATATTTATTGAAAAAGAAATCAGAATTATAGAGAATGCTGGTTGAATTTTAATGTTTTTTTAAAATGAAGCCTAAAATCTAATGTTGGTCTTTTAAAATAATCTTTGTATAATTTTTTTTTTACTATGATGCCAGAAGATGCTTGACTTCTCAATCTAAGCCAGATCAAGTGCTCAACTTACCCTTGTCCCGGAATCTGAACTTGACCCACGGAAGAACACTCCCTGGAGCTCCTTTCTGAAGGGGGTGCTGGAGGAAGGTTGAGTTGGGCTCTTAAGAGCTTCCAACAGCATGTGGAGTAGGATCATAAGGTAACATTCCCTCTTCTAACTCACTCTACGAACACGGCATGTAATGAATCAGGATAACAGAATGTGGCCCACTAGAAAGAGGCCTGCAGGAGGGTGAAGGGTTTATAGGACAGCTGCAAATACCATTTTTGTCTGAAAAAATCAGCCCCAAAAAACCGTGTCATTGAAGGATGTCCATATTTGAATTATGACCTAGCTAAGATTCATAAAAATAATAATGTACCCTTAATAAAAGTATCACAAAAAACAAAGACAAGCTCTTCTTTTAATTTCAGAATTGGCCCTGGCTGGTGGGGCTCAGTGGACTGAGTGTTGGCCTGCGAACCGAAAGGTCCCCAGTTGGATTCCCAGTCAGGGCACAGGCCTGGGCTGTGGGCCAGGTCCCTGGTCAGGGGCCTGTGGGAGGCAACCACTCAGACCAGCGTACCTCTCATACGTTCATGCCTCTCTCCCTCACTTTCTCCCTCCCTCCCCCTCTCTCTAAAAGTAAATAAATACTGTCTTTTAAAAATAAAGAAAGAATTGGTTTTTAAAATATTTCTTAGTATAGCTTCATGATTGGATAGCCCAGTGCAATAATGGACCTAGAAACTTACAAAGTGCAAAGGCACATGTGCAGTTTAAATCTGAGCTGCTATAAATGAAACATTTTCAGTTCACTAATTCACTTACTCATTGCACCAGCATTCACTGAGCACTTACAATATGTCGACCATTCTTCTAGATCTCATTTTGGTTTATTTGAATTTCCATGTTTTAATTCATTCAGGGATTTTATTTTTATTTTATAGATATTTTCCCTAAATGTTAATGAATATGTTCAGGGATGGAACCTATTTTGGTCTCCCAAATCACAATATGTCTTTACCTCATCCATGAAATATCAGGCCGATTAGCGTCATGCCATGAACTGGCAGGGTCCAGAGTGTCTGGACCTCTATCTCTCACACGTGGGTGCTAATACTTAGCCCTAGCTTCCATATCACATATCGAACACTGTGGAGTTAGGAATCTTTGCAAACTGGCTTTCACTAGCTACCCAAGTTGCTAAAAAAATTTTCATTCTCAGAATACTGAATATTTGTGAATGACTGATGTGTTTTTGGCAAAGAAGTGAATACTTCAGTGAGGCACACTATATTCAGCAATGAGATACACTTAACATATGAAAGAAAAATTTCCATGCATTACATTTCAAAAGATTGGAATGAGAACGAAGGAAAAAAATACTGTTGCTATCTTGATTGCAACATGTAGCTTTGGCATCATTTAAATATCACCCACAGTAGGTGTAAAACCCAATAAAATATCACTTTAGAACCAATAACCAATATAATCTCTCCCTTTTAAAATTCTAACCACATTAACTATAAAGCGGGGTGTAAAGATTATGAATTAAAAAATTCCAAAGGGTTCTGCAGTTCTTACTGCAAGATACTTTTTTTTCATGAAGAAAATTATTTTGATTTAAATAAACTGTGGGGGAAAATAGCTGGAACCTATGTCTTATTTATTTAGCAGTTGACATGCATTTATTATTTTAACTGGCAACATTTATTGAAATATTTGACTAAACTTTCTGGCTATTCATATTAATTTCTATTATAGTGTGACTTACAAAGAAATTTCTGTTATATTAGTCCAAAATAAGACCTAACTTTTAAAAATGAAATGCAATTGTAAATGAGATCTAGAGAACTCAGACGCAGTCATTAGGGAGAGACAGAAAAAACTGGACCGTGATGATAAAACCTTGTCCTTCTCATGAACCGTAAAGCGATCATCTTTGTTTCTAAAATGGAAACAAATAACTGGTTCTAAGCTGAGTTTAATACATTGGTGCACTTTTCCTCCTATTCTATGCATTAGAAGAATGCGATGACTCTTGCTACAGGAAGATAGAAAAGTTAATTCAGTTGTACTTGTAACGCCACCTGCATATACATGTACACACACAGATACATGAGCACACAAACACCTACAGGCACATAAATACATACATATGTGGTGAGAGAAAGAGATTAACTTTGATGATTTTGAAGTAATCACTGAAGCTAGACAAGTCATACCAATTCCTGAAGAGTTCTTTATAAGCAGATTGAACTGTAACACCAGGGAAATGTGAAGACACTGGAGGACACCAGTCACGGCACGAGCTTCAGAAGAAAGTGAAAATAAACAGAAGGAGAATGACCTCCTAAGCCTGCAATATGCAGTGTTACAACCTGACAGTATCAGACCAAGCCATCCGTGTGGCTATTTGCCCACTGAATCAAAATTACATTTGGTGAATCATAAAGACACAGCGCTGAGACCTGGCCTGTTTTAGGGAAAAAGGTGAATCACTGATACTTTCGAAGCTGGTGGGGCCCCTAACAGCAATCCAGGCCACGCCCCTCACGTTTGGGAGGTGTCCAGAGACGATAACTAAACTACCTCCCATTATACGTAAGTGGCAGACCCTGAGCTAAGGCTCCCATGAGGGATGAACTCTCTGAGATCCGACTGGTGTTTCTTCATCAATTTCATTTTCCAGAAACGTTTTAGTTCCTTTCTTAAGTCCATAAAAATATGAATGAACAGATACACCCGATTTTCCCGATTTCGTATCTGGTATGCCACACAGCACCTATGTTGTTCTTGCACGCACTGGGATGAGAATTACATTCCACACCTTTCTGGCATGCATGGAACAATAAAAAGGTCAAGAATTCATTCTGCTTTTTAGCACATGAATGGTGCATTCAGAAGAAAAAAACTGCAGACATTGGTATATGACAGTGAAGCACTTGTAAAATCCTTAGTTAGGAATATGAAAGTCTATCATTTCTAGTTTGCTCCAAAAGATAGCTTGGATGCGATATACGAGTAACCCTGGCCTAACCAGTTACCATTCCTCTCTGTTTTGTTGAAAATGCCATGGCCATACCAGCCTTCATTCAGAAAACAGCCAAATAGATTTTGGACTTAGGAGCCTTTGCATTGGCTATTCCTTCTGCCTGGAATGCCTTTCCTTACATCTTTGCAAGACTGGGCTCTCCTAGTCACTCAGATCTGACCCGAAAACTCACCTCCTCATGGGCTTTTTTAGGCATCACTAGCAGCTATCTGGTGAGGCCTTCGAGTGGTGTTGTCTACTCTTCTTTCCTTACTGAATTATCGCCCCTCTCTTTTATTCAACAGTTCTCTTATATCTCAACCTTTTATTTAAATTAATCTCAAATCATCTTTTGAAAATTGGTAAGCTATATAAATATTAAGTACTTCTCTCGCCTAATTCAGCCAAACTGAACTAAACATCCTTCCCATACCTTCATAAAATTCCTTTCCATCCCTCCAGTGGAATGAATCACCTGTGTACATGAAACAGTACCTCAGTTCTGCAGATGCTTACATTGTCACCCGTCCAAACAGACAACAACCGTTTATGAAAACAGGTATTTCAGTACGCCATCATTTGACGACAAGTTTACAAACTGAATATCGGAATTGTTCTCAAACCATTTAGTTACTGATCTACCCTTTGACCGTTGATTTGTAATGCAAACTCTGTCACATACGAAGTTAGTAAAAACAGCCCTTTATTCTGGTCCTCTGATGGATTTGAGTGTGGTCCTGCCCACACCAAACTATCATCATCAATACCGCGTTGTACACCTTGGTACCTCTCCTTCTTCTATTTGCCATTTTACCAAATTGCCATACGCGCACACTCACGCTTACACTTGAAGGTTAGAATCAGTTATTCCATGTTCCCTGACAGATCCTGGTGAGATTTTAACTGAATCTGTACTAATACGCAGTACACCTCTAAAGCACAGAAGAAACTGATGTCAGGCTGTCTGAAGCAGGAACTGAATGGTGAAGAAGCAGCAAGATTCTCGTTTTTACTCTGTAATATCATTAAATACATTCCACTTTTGTATTACAAATGAATCATGCGTTTCAAAGAAAATTAGCTGTTTTAAATACAGATTTCTAAATTAATTTTAGAATAACTGACTTTTTAACGATGTAGTCTTCCTATTCATGGAGAATGAATAATCTCAAATTTGTCCAAGTTTTTTTACAGGTCCTTCAATAATTTTATCAATTTCTCCATAAAAGTTTCAGTTGCTATTCTAAACAGTATCATTTTTTATAATCTTTTGTGCTTGGTTATTTCGTGTATAAGGCAATCCTTTCCATTTTTCCTGTTGCACTCACCTTGTACTGGAGTAATCAAACCAAACCGTTCCTGTCTTAGACCACAGATGAGAATCTCCAATGACAAAGTGCCCGGCATCAAAGACAGTGGGTTTCATCTTTGCCGTTACATGTAACATTTCAGATAGAGTTGTGGTTGATAACATTCTACCGTCTTCCAGGCTGAGTTTAATAAGGGTTTCTACCCTAGAAAAAGCGCTGTATTTTATTGAATATTTTCCTGCATGTAATGAGATGAATTTTTTTTTTTTAATTTCATGGGTTAACAGGGTGACAGTCACTGACAGACTCTTCCCCTTTAGGCATTCCAGCATTCTTCGAAGTCTCTCTCCATAAAACAAAACCCAAGTGGCTAATAACATAGGAAAAGCATTCAAATCCACTAGTAATCAGACAGAGTCGCAGAAAAAAAGTAATGTTGTTCCATTTTTCATCTCTCAACTTGGCAAAAATATCTAAAGTCTGACAATAGCCAGTAATGGCAAGGGGGTAGGAAAAATGGTTTCCACATAAATGACTGTTTAGGTATAAAGTAATCTCTACTACACATTGGTTCAAGTGCCCAAGGAACTTGACTGAGCAGTAGATAATGAAGTAGAAAGAAGGGTCTCTTCCCCATCTATAGGGCAATTTAATCTATTTCCTAGTCATCTGAAAATGAACTCATATGAAGTTTCTAGAGTTAGAGTTATATTCATATGCAGGTTTAGGATGATTTGCTGGAGACAGAAGACAGACAGACAGAGAGAGAGAGAGATCATTGATCTTTTTGACCTTTGTAAGTCAAAGATCTGTGAGAATTTCCATTTAATTATTGGAATAATGGATATTGAGAGTTGACTCTTGGGTAAAACATGAAGTGATTGTAGACTAGGAATACTGCTTTCAATATGGTTAGTCATCAGTTGTCTGAGGTTGTTTATATTATATTCCTACTTACGATTTACACGTTAGGTTAAGGTGATATCCCGATAATTTTGAACATTTTCACCTTCAACTTTCAGAAAAGAAAAACAAACAAGTGACTCCAATTAACTGGATTTCTAGCTCTCACCATTGTAATTCTCTGGAAATTGGTTTGAACTAATTCTTATTTCTTGGTAATGCTTAATATAAGAATGATAACTTCGAACACAGTCAACGAATCTTCATTTGTCCCGTCTCAGTATGATTCTTACAGCAGTTAGAAATCTTAGCTCGGACTCACAATGATGAGAAAACATAATTGGCAGCATCTGCAAAGTGTCCAGAAGAAGACTGGCACGCGCTCATTCCCGGGGCTCTCATAAGCTGACTTTCCACAGCTACCCTGCAAAATTGGGTTTCATTATCCAACCCCTTTCCTGGCTCATATTTATATTCTTAACTAGCTCAATTAATTTTCTGTGCCTTAGTGCCCGTAATTTACCCTAACACATGCTGATAAATGCACAGATAAACAAAACAAAAGCTACCTTTTAAAAATTATGTCTCTTCTCCCTACCTATATTACACCATATTCTCTTCACCATTCCTCTCCCACGTGGACACAAATGTATTTATTTCATTCTTCTCCTTGAATAGCTGTGGATAGAGATTGATTCATTCCTTCCATCTGTTTTTCCCTTAATACCTCGCTTGGTGAATTCCCTGTTCTGACATTTATGTTAGATATTTTCTTAAATCATGGATACCGTTGGCATTTAAAATTTGATTGCCAAAGTGGTTAACAAAAAATCTTCTTCCATTGCCCCCTTCCCGAAGAATATAGCCAATTAAATAATGCATAAATAAATGCAGAGGAGTTCTAACTAGCAATCTGAGGTACAGAAATGCTTCAAATTGATACCAGTGTTAACCAAAAGAATCCATCCATCTTTGTCCTTTATGTAAGAAACCTGTCTCTACATAAAAATATCACTAAGAAGAAAACAGGATTAAATGTGGAGTGGTGTTTGAATAATATATAATACACCTGTAATCATTTGCACAACCAAATTTGCTCTCCGCCTTGGATTAGAGAAGTATGCATTTATATTCAGGCACTCTTAAATTAGCTATTGGCATTATTCATTGAAAAATCAAGTCATATATGAATATTCCAAAATTCCCTTTGTTAAGAATAATTACATTTAAAGGGTCACATACATATTGTCAAAGTACTGGAGGTCAGTCTTGACTTCCATTCTATAATGAGTGGTTTCCATTTCTGAGTCAAAGCCTCTAACATTCCCCTAGTCTGTACTTTTCAAATTTACAATGAAACTGAGGACTCACTTTCTACATAAAAGGAATCATTTCTGAAATATAAAAATTTTATAAAAACAGACTGTGCAAAGCCACTGTACTCTTTAATCACACATTCATTTATTTAAAAATAGTGTCAGGGATAAATTATGTGCTAGGCACTGTAGGGAATAAAAATAGAAGTAAAACATGATCCTTTTCCTCTTAGAGCTTATAATATAACTAATTGGGGGGATGGGGAACACAAATGTAAATAACCACAGTGCAAGACAGAAAATGGGAATGTTCTAAGACAGTAATGAAGAGCTATCGGAGGGAGGAGGAGGCAGGGAGGGAGGGAAGGACTCGTAGCTGGGGCAGTGCTGCAGAGAACTGTGGGAAGGGCGAAATTCAGAGACAGTTGAACTGGCCTTTGGAAGAGTTAGGATTTGTCCCAGTGAAGACTAGCTGGAATGGAGCAGAGGGTCTTTCAGAAAGAGGAAATAGCTAATTATTAGCTCACACACACACACACACACACACACACACACACACACACACACACACAACAGATAAACAAGAAATCCAGCTAAAAATGCATTGGGGGTAAGAAAAGGTAGCTATTAGCTATTTTCCTCAAGCTATACAGTGAATCCGACAAAGCATACTGGCCAGGAGTTTGGCCAATCCCAGTTTTCTTGAAGCTCTAGAAAAATTGTTGCTGACAGCCTTCCCCTGGCTTCCCTCATCTACCTGCTGATAAAGGCTTCCCCATCCCACCACAAGGCAGAAGTCGGTGGAGATTAAAATAGCCCCGAACACTTCCTGCTCTATTCTGGTTGTGCTTTCATTCCATCGGACTTAGACCACTTGGAATGTGGAGGGGAAACCCCATGAGGCATCAAGCATGTGAGAGAGTGTGTCAGACCCTCAGAACTGTGTGTCCATCCTCCCATGTGAACCCTCCATTGTTCCCTGTCCGTGAGGAAGCAGAACATGTGGGAAAATAGCCCTTAGCTGTCACACTGCTGTTTCTTTTTAAATATTTTTTTATTTTATTCATTGATTTGTGAGAGAGAGAGAGAGATGGACAGAGAGAGAGAGAGAGACTGACTTACTGATGCATTAATTGGTTGATTCTTATATGTGCCCTGACCTGGGGTCAAACCCACATCCTTGGCGTATCAGGATGATGCTCCAACCAACTGAGCTACCCTGCTAAGGCCTCTCTCTCTTTAACATATCTATCACCTCCACATAATACTACCTTATCCAGTGATTGGAACAATTTGTCACAAATCTATCCACTATCCCACACAATGAAGTCTGTGTATTCTAAATATCTTGTTAGAAAGTTACAGTTCTATAGCCATCTAACAAGTTATTATTTGACCCATCATATCTCCCCATTAAAAACTTGGCACACTGTAGGTGCTCAATAAACACCAGTATACTAAATACTGTATTTTATAAAAGGGTACAATACTGTGTTTATAAGAAAATGTTCTCAGACTTCTAGCTTCAGCGGGTGAAGATATATTGTTCCCCTTCTCTTTGTCCCTTAAGGAGGAGGAATTATTCATTTCAGGAAACTACTATGATGGTTCATACTGCTTAGACAATCGGTTTCAGCATAGTGGGGTAAGGGGCAAAGATGAATCTTTAGGAAGGAACAATGGTAAGAGATTCTAAAAGGTCCTTAATTTGGGGTCAACAACATTAATCCTAGGAAAAAGTCACCGGATGTCACAGTCTCTCTTTGGAAAATAGAGGAAATCAAGGCTAACACCTTCCCCCGGCTCCCTGACCTACCCACTGAGCCAAGCTCGCCCATTCCCTGCACAAGGCAGAGGTAAGTGGAGACTAAGAAAGTTCCCTAACATTTTCTGTTCTGTGCTAACCGTGCTTTCATTCTATTTGACGGGGCCCAGATGGATGCGGATAGAAAATCTACCTTCATTGGGAAGATGTTCTATGTATCTTAGCTTCCTCAAAGCGCTTTACATGACTATGTGTGCTAACATGACCCCCATTACCAGCAGATGCTTTCTAACCCATTTTTTATTTTGTTTTTCCTTACTACTTGTAACTATCTAAAGTAGCCTAATCTATCCATCATTCGTTTGAACAGTCAACCATGTGTCTTCCTATCTGTTTCATAATTGTATTCTCCATGCAGAGAACAGTACCTGGCTCATGGTTGGCTCTCAAATATTTGAGTGAGGAAATGAACACATGAATGACTGTTTCACCTCAGCTTCCAAAGCTTTAAACAATTACATCACCTCCCAAAACCTTCAACCTGCTCATTAAGAGTGGTTGGATGCAACTGGTCCTACAATTATTGCCTCTGCTCCTACCCTCTGAATTTATTTACATGTTGGCTTCTTTGAGACTACACTTGAATTGCTGTGTTTCCTGTTTTTGTCTGTCATTTTGCAAATTCTTGATGGGCAATGATACCTTATACTGTGTGCACAAGCATAAAAATATTTATCTTTTTAAATGACTTTTTTTAGTATATAATAAAATTATGCGTATTCTTACAGAGATAGAGATTATCTACTCTAAAGCACTTCAATTAATGTGTAACATGATAAATATTAACATACCACTTTAACATTTTCATCATCTAAAAGTGAGTTAATAATCAGGAAATATAAAATACAAATTAGATTAAATCAAATTCTAATTTTATATTGAAATATCAGTTAGTAAGGTCTGACTGAAGCACACCATTTAAGTAAGCTAAGAATTTGAACATACATTTTATTGTACATGAAATGTGTTGGGTTGGTTCATTAAGAGTTAGTCATATCAGAACAACTAGCATTGGCTAATACCTACTTTTTTATACTGGGTTGGCCAAAAAGTTCATTTACTTTTTTCCATACAATGGCTCTAGTAGTGCTTAGTTGTCTTTAACTTCATTCGACACAATTTTGTTAGACTGTATTGTGACAGCTGTCCTATCAGCATGCATTAAATACAAACTTATTAAGCTCTTCCCCTTTGTGGCCATTGCTGAGGCACCAGCGGTCAAAACGAAGTTCAGTCCATTTGTGACTTCTGACTGGAGCAAGAACCATAAAGGGCAGATTATGTTTTTTCTTTCCAAAGAGCTGAGACAGAAGTACATTGTTCGATCCATGCCCATCCAAAAGGATGATGAAGTTCAGGTTGTGCAAGGACATTAGAAAGGGCAGCAAACTGGCAGAGTAGTCCAGGGTTACAGGAAGAAATATGCCATCTACATGAACAAGTGAAGCGTGAGAAAGCTAATGGTACGACTGGTCGTGTGGGCATTCGCCCCAGCGAGGTGGCCGTCACTAGACTAAAACTGGACAAAGGCTGCTAAAAGATCCTTAAATGTAAAGCCAAACCTCACCAAGTAGGAAAGGAAAAGGGCAGATGCAAGGAAGAAACAATTGAGAAGACGCAAGAATAGTATAATTTTATATATAGCTTTAATTAAAAACTTGAAATAAAAGAAACTTTTTAAAATTGGTGAATTTTTGTGCAGTCATTTTAATATTGAGGAGGGAAGAAAATATGCAACATTCTTGACATATTTCAAGAAAGGTAAAAATGAAACTGAAATGTAAAAATAGATTTGTTCAGTGTGTGGAGAAGGTGCTGTGACTTAATGTGTCAAAAGTGGTTTGCGAAGTGACTTGGTACTATTGACATTTTGGCCAAACAACTCCTTGCTGCGGGGCTGTCTCACGCATGGGAAGATGCTGAGCAGCAGCCCTGGCCTCTGCCCACTAGAAGCAATGGCAGGAGACAGTCGACGTAATCAGAATATCCAAATCAACCAAGTTACTGGTGAAACTGAGAAACATGTCTTTGATTTTATGAAAAAAATACTAGATGAACTTTTTGGCCTACCCAATATACTGAGAATTTTATTTTATCTATTTAAAGTAACATGTTACATTAATGCATGCTATCTTTTATAGATGTATTTTATGTACTGTTGTGGTAAAAACAGAAGGAAGCATATACGATAGGATTCAACAGGTACTGGAATTATCAGAAGTCATTTATGAAGTACATTCACCTATTTTTCCATATCCTATAGCCAACTTGTATATTCCTTGCATTCATAATGTTCAACTGTTTTTCATAAACCATCTCTTAAACCCAATCTTCATGGGGTTTTAAAAAATATCCTATATCCAATGGAGGAATCTGATACAATTTAGATTTCTTAGCTTTAAAAAATCCGAATTATTTCCTTAGTAACAGAAACATTCCTGCAAATTGGAAAAAAAAAAAAAGGCGAGTGTGTCAGGGTGTGTGTGTAGCATTGCATAAAATGCCATTTCCACTGGAAAGGTCAACAGCGAGGAGCCCTATTTATGAGCCCTATTAACACCAAACAGTGAGCTTAGCAATGTCTGTTTCTAAAAATAAGCCCTGTGTGTCTCCTGTTGTCACCCTCAACCAGAGGACTCGGCGCTCTGTGGCAGGGAGCATCAGGGCCGCTCCTCTGCCTTTCCACAGGCATCACACAGCACCACGGAAAGGCCTCCCCTCGGTCAAGGTGGCAGAGCCAAAACGCACTCTGCGAGCGGCCACAGCGCACGCTCAAACATTGTTGCCCCTTAAGCAGTTATCATGTTGTTTTGGCAGCAGGAAGGAATCTGTGGTTTCACTTGAATGTTATTCTTCTTTATTTAAACTACTAGAAATAACCAAAAATGACAGAATGCTCTTTCTATAAATAATCATTCCAGTGTAGAGTTATATTAGGAGGTAACTCAGATGGCATGATAACGCCTAACAAGCTAATCTTAGACCTGCGATGCCATAAGAAATACCGAGGCTAAGAATAACTGACCCAAAGGAGCCAGGCTGCTAAAGACAATCGCAGACATGTAGGTATCTGCAGACGTTAATGCATTTAATGATCTTCTGAAAGCTTCTTCCCCCTAGGAAGGCAATAAATTATGGTGGTCATTAAAATGACAATCAATAATGCTTTCACAATGTATCGATTCAAAAAAATGGCTCAAGATTCTCACAGCAAATAAGATTCCAACAATAGTTGATGGAAACCAGAGTTGGCTCTTAAATAGCTGGATTAGCATCTGTTGGTGAATTTTATGCATAACCCACCTGCAGAACATTACAATATTCAGCCAATGAAATAGGATTAAATATAATGTAATATGTTGCTACATGAAAACACTGTCATCGAAAATTGCCCAAATGGACTCAAATTGGACTAATATATATTCACAACAAGAAAAATCTAAATTTTGGTAACAAGATCGTTCTTTTGGCGCAAGAATTTGGTGTTGTGTCTTTAAATCTGGATTTGAGTTAGAGACACAGACTTCCTTGACCCCCTCGGCCATTTCTAGCTAAAAATGAAGGTGGGTATAATTCAAACACTTTGGTAAAAAGAAACTGAACCCCACAGTGCTAACACTTGGGGGGAAAAAAAGCCTTCTGCTGAAATACATTGGTAATAATGTGCTGTTTTGAAGTGGTACGAACCTTGCCTTTATGATTAATGAGATGCGATGTGAAGAGCACTGGCAAACACAGACCGAGTGCACTGGGAATGCTGGTTCTGTCTCTGGTGTCTGCTCATTGTTCTCTGTACCACCAGTCTCCTGGAACTCTGGAGGCTGCCTTCAGTTTGCCTCAGCCCTGGACAGTGCTGACTTCAACCAATCTAATTATCTAGCACTGGGGATGTGAATAAAGGGTCCGCCAGCAAGCCACTCAACATAGATGCCCATTTGTGCCTTAAACCTTCCAAGGACGAAGAAGTGTGCCTACGTGTTTGTTTATAAATACAGCTGATTCCATATTTTTAGCACCAAACAGATAGGAAAAACCTTATCCCACACTAAATATTTTTCTGTTTGGGAAAAAGTGGTAGGGACATGGTAAACAAGAACAAGTCCAAAGCAGACCCTGCCCAGTTCCCAGTCACGGTGGCCCTCGGTAAGTTCTTCTGAATCTATTTCCTCACCTGCAAAATATCAATCCTGCTGCCTCTGCAAATATTGTGTACCTCTGGAGAGGACCAAAGGATAAAAGTGATGCCTGGCACAGAAAAAGCTTTTCATACGTTAGCTTATTTTGTCAATAATAAGAAGGACCATGATAAGAAATGATTTAAAAATGGTCCAATCATTAACCTTTTAAGTTTGAGACCAAACCACTAAATGGGAGTAGAATGTGGTAGAGCAACCATAATAATGATAACTAATGGTGATAGTTTTCTTACATCCCAAATGAGCAGTTACTGATGTGAAATCTCAGATTCAAAATACACACTTGAATTTCATTTGTAAGCAGATGTAAAAAGCACCTTGAAAAAGAACACTCAAATTGCATTTACTTCACCGAGAACTTTTCTAGTACACCTCACACGGGGTACCCTGAACACATTCTGTGTAAACATGCTTGTACCCAAGTGAGAACTCCCGGGCCACAGTGTGACTTCATGGAGAGTCAGTAAATGTTCAGTAAATGTTCTTGCTTGCTCTTAATTTCAGATTCTCAAAACACTTTGACTTCTCAATTTTTCACCCAGTTGGGAAATGTCATGCCACCAAAATTTACTTCAAGTGATCAAAAAGGACACCCGCCTGGCTACAACTGTGTCAATACTAAGTATAAATCATAAATTAAACATTTCTATCAAAAGTAGTAGACCATGAAGGGAAGAAGCAAGAAAATGAAGTTCTGGGGTATTTCCAAACTTATCAACATGCACAGAGTTTAATCATAAGTAAATGACTAGTTACACTTTGTGGTTTGGTACATTTGCTTCTCTCTTAAATGTATTTTTTATTGGATTTAATTAGGGGGTATTTTAAAAGCACTACATATAAAAGGCCCATCACTTATTTCACTGTGAATAATTTAACATTAAAATAATGAATGGAACTGATAGCCTTCTAAAACAGACAAATTACTTAGTTTTCTATTAAAAAACCAGTGTCCTGGAGTAATCCTAAAGTATAATTTCCTCTGATAATACTTAAAAATGTAAGTCGTTTAGTACTATAAAAACTTCTGTTTAAATTAAATTGGTTTTGTGGAACTTAAGCAAAAAAGAATGGAGCTAGTGGAAATAGGTATTTTCTTGTCTTTTCACATCCTGCTTGGCAATTTCCCAAGCGTAGGAGAGGGAAGGCTGTCTGCCGTGGACCCCAAGCCAACCCACTGACAGCCCAGGTTCCTTTCAAGAATGAAAGAGACCACAGTGCAGCCACACTGATTTGAAGCACGTGCCAAGGTATCTTTGAATTCCATCTAGACAAAGATTGTTTTTAAAGTTATTTTTATGGACTTTTATTCCAATTAAATTTTTTTAAAGTATTCCAATTCAGAAAAGAGTTGTTAAAATGCAGTTACCATTCCAGATTGTTAAAAATGTTCATTACTGCAAAATGTAATAATTGTGAACAGCACACTGGCAAAGAGATGGTATTCCAAGTATCTTTAAGATAAGCCTCCTTTAATGCACTGAGAAGTTTGTATATTACTAGATAAATTTCTCAGTATTCTCTGTATCCCTCAAAGCCAATATAAAAGAAATATTTTACTCAAACATATAATAAATGTTTGCTATGTATCAGTCCCCAATGTTGGTTTTCCTTCTTTTTAAAGAAATGACTTACAACCTAGACAGACCCAGTTCTCTATCACAATTGTGTACTTCAGTTTGTTAGGGCTCCTTCTAACAACAGATCGTACTAAAAACAGTCTTTCCATTCCATACCAGTAAAAAAAAATAATATATATATATATATATATATCTTCTTAAAAGTGAAGACCCATGATTCAATTGAAAGAGAAATGACACAGTCCATGTCCACATCCTTCACTTAATTAGTTATATTTTGTCAAAATTGCTAGCAAAGATAATTACAGACACTTGGGTACTTGAAGTACAGTGGGGGATCACTTTTTAAAGTATACAACTGCCTCACCACTCTGAACACCTGAAACCAATACAAAATAATATTGAATATCAACTGTAACTGAAAAATAACATTTATAAAAGTGAAATAAAACAATAGCAAAAATGTGTTCTAAGAAAAAAAAAATTAAAAAAAGAAAATTCCAAAGAGAATTCTAACCACTCATACATACAGCATAGCAAATCCTGCCAGTGCCTAGTTGACATCCATTCTTCTTCCAAATAGAAATTAGATTCTTGGTTCCAGTATCAATCCTCCCTGGCTCAGCCACAGCCCAAAGGAGCTATCATGATGGGCGTCCCATTTTTTTCCAATAGCTGGCAAGGGCAGGGTAGCAGGGAATGCTACCCTGGCCAGTGAGTTATGAAGGATGATTTGTGGAGAAATTTTGTGTAAAAAGCCCTTCCTTGAGAAAACACCCCAGAAAGCAAAGTTTCTCTTCCATGTCTCTGGAATTTATTAGGCATAAATAAATGCAATGCCTGGAACTAGTACAGTCAGCTGGTGACTACCGGAGGGAAGAACCTTGGGAAGCCACTGCCTCCCGGGCAGTAGAGCAGAGCAGCAGGAAGGGCCTGGCCGCTGTCACCATTACTGACCAGCGGTGCTGCCTAGCTACCCTGCTAGTTCCCTAAAGGACACGCTTCTTTGTCATTGGTCAGTATGAGGAGAGTTTCCTGTTACTTGTTGTGGAGCACAACGGAATCGCATACCAGCGACTTACACTGAATCACTGTATGGACTCTGGCACAGTAGCTTTGTGTGTGGATGTGTCCGAGACATATTTTGGGAGGATATGTGCATATTATACAGATTCGAACAAGGCAGAAAAGTATGATGATAAAAGCAAACATCCCTCTACCACCCAAACACCATGGCCACGCACACACAATGTTTCCTGACTTCCTTCTACCAACACATGAGTTCTTCTGGGAAATGAATAAATGGACAAAATATACTTCTATAAAAATGAGATAATATCACATATTTTACTTTTTGTCTAAAAATCCTTAAATCTAAATTAATTTAACCATTAAAAAATTACACTTGAAGTTCTTTACTAAAGGCTTCCTTCTTAAAAGAGGTACTATTTCCAAAAAGAGCTAAGGTTATATAAAGAAACTATTTTTTTAAGTCAGCATTTGGAGTCTTTTTATTTATTTATTTTGTGTTGGGGTGTTGTCAAATGATCTTTAACTGAAATATTTTCCTTTATGGCTCTTCACTAGCTGGGCATTTGCTGCACCTCTACTGACCTCATGAGATGCCATCAACACCGAAGCCCACAGTCTGGGCAGTCCCCAGAATCCCTTTAATAGGCCCAGAGAGTTCTCTCGGTAAAGATCGGTGCCACATTTGTTGGGCAATGTTTACAGTCTCATTAGAAGTGATATTTCCACTGTGCTTTTGCTTCTTTCTGTCCCTTGGCAGTTCCTGGAGGGCTCTGATGGCCAGGGCAGAGGCAGAAGGCACTATGGCAATATGGGCCTTTCTGCTCTGCATGGTCAGTTTTGCGGTAATCCTCAGACTCTTTCAATCACTGGAAGCTTTGGCAATGTCTCCGCCAGCTGCTTTCAGAAACAGACCCAGGTGGCCAATCTCGGGGGCCAGGGCAGATGTGGCACTGAGTTCCCCACAGGTTCACCTCAGACTCTGATCTCAGGGTCGAACTTCGAACTTCGAACTTCGGCGTCACAGCCAGGGTGGCTGCTGTGGGATGAACCCGGACCCAGCAGACAGGAAGAACACTGCCCCTGAGCCTTCTCTGAGCCAGAAGCTGAAAGCTGGAGTCTTTTTGAAACAAGTTTTTAACGATGTGTTTCTATTTTAAGCAGCAAGGAGTCTGTCCCTGCTCAGGGAGAAGGTATCAACACTTTCCTACATCCCTCCATCCCATTCACCTCTTCCCTCATTATTGGTTAGCTTCAGGTAGATTGTCACATTGCTCTACTTCATAAAACTCACTCTCTGTCCTACAACCACAATCCCATTGTTGTTTAAGCGGATTCAGTGTTGCCTCATTAACCTTACTATGTTTTCTCTACTTCTGAATTTCATTTTTTGTTTTAAGTTCATCTCTTCATTGTGTGGGTTTCACTGTCAAGCAGTCTAGTTCATGTCTGAGAATTTCTAACTCACCTACCTATTTCCCTTATATTTTATGAACATCTCACCTGGGTGGAACATTGGGTTGAAGTTCTAGAACTTCAGAGATTTTTCTTCATTATCTTCTGGTGTTAGATATTGGATATTTTGGATGTCATACGTCTCATACATTCCCTTCCTTCTTACCCTCCCCTGCCACAGATCTTTGCTTTCTCTGAGTGAACCCCTGAAGAATTATGTATCACCTGACATTTGATCGCCCAGATGGGACATCACTCTGCTGAGCATTTCCAGCAAAGGTCCTTAAAAGACGAGAGCTCTTGTAATCTGCAGATTTATTTGTTTTCTTTTGCAGTGAAATCATCCTTCTTCATTTTCACAAAATTATCTTCTGTTTAAATGTTTTGGAATATCAACTTCAGGGACATAAATAATCTTTTGTTATATCGTCTTTGTCTTTCTTATTATTATTGACTTCTATCCAATTGCTTTCCTCTTTGTTGGTAAAGATTTCACTGGTGTCTATTCTGTTTCCTGCTGTTTCTAATAAATATTTTTGTTCTATAATTGTCATGCTATTTTCATTCTCAATCTGCTTCCCTAGATCTAAACTGTCCTTTTTCATCTCATTCTATTGTTTCATCATCTAATCTTTGAGCTATTGTTTTACAGAATTTGTGTTCTTATTAAGTTTGGCGCTCTATTTGTGAGAAGCAAGTATTAGACAGTTCCAGGGATACAGCGGGTTGATGTTTTCTTCTTGGTGGAAGCTCTAAGACTAGTTGAGGAAGGGTATCGTACTGCAAAGAACTACAGATCATTCTCCCAATTTGGAGTGGTGCTCCGGAGCCTTCATTTCTCCAGAGAAACAATGTTTGTTCACCGTCTTCCATTGCACTAGCTCCTCTTCCAGAATCCTTTCTACTATTCCTCAGTCACAAGAAACAACAAGAACCATCAAAACAAACTGAGAGATATCCAGTCAGTCTGCCTCTCTCCGGAACTGGAGAGACTTTTCAGCGAGTTGTCATCTTGTCAATAAAACTCTAAGGGGACCAGGATCCCTGCTTCCATTTGTTCCTGATGACTAGTGTCTAGTACAGTAGGTCACATCCTTTTCTTTGCTCAGTTGTTGCTAATACTAAGGGTGTTGGGCTGGGGGTGCATTTCCTGGCTGATACTGTTTTAGGGTCACTCCCATTATCTGTCAGGGTGAGAAATTATGTGCTACGTTTTCAAGTGCCTCATCGCCAAAATCAAAATCACCTTATTACATTCACATTTTGGGTTTATTTTTGTCTTCTTCCTTAAAGGATTTAACAACAAGTATGCCACCTGCGTCCATAGACATAAAAAATACTCTATCCTCATTCTCAATGGGCCTTTTTATAACTAGCCTTTTGACTGTCCCCTATCAAATGTTCAAACTGATCACAGCCTTTTAAGGGAAGATAACCTGAGTTAGAGGACAGCAAAACAGTCATTATAGGGAATACCAGAAGTGATTCTTGACATGCCGGGAGCGTGTCACAGACTTACATTTTCATAACTGGATTCTGCTTCCCAAGTGGACGCACATGACTCCCGAACCTAAAACGTCCCTCTCCCTTTCCCCTTGACGACACACGCCAAGGGCGGGAGGGAAGGGTTCTGAAAAGGGTGAAATATATTCTCCATAGAAGAGATTCAGGATTTAGGTTTAAATGTTTTTTTTTTTATATCCTAAGACAAGAATACATAGTGAAAAACACGCGAGTAAGTAAATAAATAGCAAACAAAGAATGAAAGGAAAAATCCATGGTGAAAATGTTTTCCTTATTGTCATTGTATTTACTCTCATGCTGTACAAACGCGAGGACATCCTCTCATAATGATGGTTGGACACTGTCTGGTCAGCCCTGCTGCCCAGCGTGTTAAAGCAACAGGCCTGGCAACCGCACGGCACCCCCAATCTGCAGCCATGACTGAGAGGCCTGAGTTGACATCGAAACCTACCTTCGTTATCACTTATTTTTGCCACAAAAATGGACATTGATATGGCAAAATATGTCACTCATACTGAATTCCAAGATTCGATATTACAGAGGATTTTTTTCACTGAAAAGGCATTAGCAGACCACACTGAAGAACCTAGTTCTCCACAAAATGTCTAGCATGCGTCAGGGTCAATTTGAGGAGAATAAATGGAATGATGTAAAACACAATTTAGTGGCATATAAACATCCCTGGAGAAAAATCTTCTGTATTAATGCATGGTGTCCAATATATCTAGAATAATACATGGGAACTCTAAAGCAATCGCTAACAATAGAACAAAGCTTTTTAAACAATCCCAAGAAATCAGTGGTTGGGGCTTCACTGTTCAATGATATATTTTTCAACTTGCTTACCTTTGATCACAATATAAGGAGACATTTCACAGAACACACTCCTGTACACACACTAGCTACTCTGACTTACAGTCACAATTTACACAAGTGAAGTATTTACTTCTTATCTGACCAGGAAAAAATAGCTGATTTATTAGATAACTAAACTAACTATCAAAACAAAAAAATCATTTCCCCATGTGACATATAATCTACCTCATCTGTCTTGATCAGAGAGAGAGAGCAAGGCATTGAAGAGCCAGGAGCTCCGGTTCATTCGCTGGAAATAGTAATAATAATAGCGAGTACATATGTTAGTAACATGATGTTACATGTGATCTCACATGAATACCAAGAGGTAAGAAGAGGACCCCATTATTCCTCAAGCTACAGACGAGCAAACCAGCCACGCAATGGGCTAGAGCAGAGCTCCGAGAACAGAGCCTCTGACTCCTAGAACAGTGCTCTCTCCACCACTCGGCCGTCACCAAGGATCTTTTCTCTCTTTCAGATCCAAGGACTCCACCCATTTCTAAGCTCATCAATCACATTCCTGCCACTGATCCAAAGGGAGTGGAACAAGATGTGTAACTAAACTAGGAGTAACACACCCTTAGCTCAGAAATTAACTTAAAGGACGAACCCTACAGACAAGGGCGACCAGCGGCAACATCACTCTCCCGCCCCCACATCAGCGATACTCAAAGGTCTGCTCACAGTGGGATTGCTGGGAAGATTTTAAACACCCCAATACTCAGGCTGTTTCCCATACCAATTAACTCGGCGACTCGAGAACTCAGGCATCAGTATTTTGTAAAATCCTCCTGGTGACTCCAAGTGTGAGAGCCAGTTCCTCAGGGGAAGTATACAATAAAGACCGGGGTAATTAACTTTAAGGCCATGTTATATTAAACAAAATTAAACTTCACACTACATGATAGGAAGGATGCAAATGTTTCTGTGTCTTCAATTTTAAAAATATTTCCAATGATAAAAATAAATAGAAACTAGAGTTGATTTCTTTCCACCAGACAGATGTGGGAGTTAATAGCAATTTACATCATTTTTTATTCAATTGTCAGTGCTTCAGTGTTGCCTGCTGCGAAACTGACAGCAGTGTGGACAGTTTCAAGCATTGCCCTGCTTGGAAACATCGCTGCTTTGTATAAAAATCCTTGAATGTTGGAAAGACGGCACTGTCAAGTGAAGTCAGAGGAGAGCGAGGTACGCATTATCAAAGACACTGAGAAAGAGTGAAGCTTGGAAACACCTGTAAGGAGAGTCACTGCCAGGAGCCAGCGGCTGCTCAAAAGGCCCAGCTTTGTTGCTACCCCACGAGGAAAACATTGAACTTGTGGCACAGACACGAAGACTAAAAGGATGAAGTGTAATACTCAAGAGATATCTAAAATCGTTATTTTTACAGAGTTGGTCCATGTTTAAAACATAAAATGCTCAGTTAAGCGACCGGTTCTACACAAGCTGACCCCTCTCCCAAGCTCTTGTCAAATTTACAAGCAGGAAAATAACAAACTGTGCTGAAATTCTGGTACATTTGCTTCAGATAAGCGGGCACTCTCAATGAATAGAATTCCTGTCACTTACATGGAAACTTACCCAATTGTCCAAAATTGATATTTAATTCCATGAAAAGGTTGAGTCAACGGAAGAATCTTAAAATCAGCATAACTAACCGCGGTTTAAAGAAAACTTGCTTCAAACATAGAACCGTAGGAGGGGGGTGTTCCACACCGAAACAGACTTCATGCCAACCTGTGGAATATTTCTTCCACGTCAAGTAAACACGGCTCTATGGTGCATTTTTTCCAGAGACGTCTAGGTGGTGATCTACAGTTGTGACTGAGCCCACAGAGCAGCTCAGAAGATCTCAGGGAGAACTTCAGTCAATGTAGCTCGAGACTTCGGAAGGGGACCAAAACAAATGCCAAGCTTTACGAACTAGCTACAGGAAATAAACGTGGACAGCACCAGTGACAAATAAGTGATATTGCCTGGAGAGTCCCCTCTCGGACAGAGACGGGGAGAGCTGACAAGCCTCATCTCTCATCAGCACACCTCCCACCTCCTCGAAGGCACCAGCACACACACACACAGAAACTAGAAATTGGAATCTGTGACTGTTGTTCTTTAAAACCTTGCACCTGCCTCTAACACCTCTGTAAGTGTGTAATAGCATCGCATCTGACTGACAACACTAGACTCCCCACATGGCTTTGAAGAAAATTAAAATAACCATCCACTAATAATAATTCTATTTCATCCTAAATAGTTTCATTTGGGGCTGATGGGTGGGGGGGGGGAGCCACATTTAAACTACCTTCACAACTCCGTAGCAAACACAATTCAGAAGGTAGGTCTATAAATAGATGAGCTTCTGTATGCACACTGCAAATACAAAATCATCAGGCTAACGGAGAGGCTGCAATACAGGCTGAAGCCCCGACATGAACTTACCTGATTTTTAAAGTCCCATCAGAATACGCTTCCAATCAGTACTGATCTCCTTTTTCTAGCTGCATAGTACGGCAAAACACCCCCCACTAGATTTGACTTCCTCTCAGCCCCATCCTTCATCAGAAGCTTTGCGATTTCATTCAGAAGCAGCCGGCCCTCAACAGACTGAATATGCACAGAAACAGCAATGAAAGGGATCGAAGATAAACCCTACAGACGCACCAAGAAAACAGCAACACGAACACCAACAAGCCCCAAATCCCTAAGAAGTGCTTTTCTTAGCTGCATTTCCCAAGCCAGCCCCCTTCCACGGGTGGGTTCAATGTCTCAGTTAGGAAGGAGAATCTTACCTGAGCTGATCATACTGTGCATTCTCTGCTGAGCCAAGAGCTGCTCTCGTCCGGCCACCCCATCTGAGGAAAAACACGAGTCACTCTCGTAAATTGTCTGCAGCATATTGCAATCACTCTCCCCTCAGCTACATGAAAGATTCATCTCTGCTCCAAGCAGGGGCCCCAGGAGCTGCCCTCACTGGTCCTCCCTCCTCCCCGAGGAGAAGCAGCAGAGGATCAACTTCGACAACGATCTCCTTTCTGTTCAGATGGACACACACTTTTTCAAAAGACCTGGGCACTTTTCCCCTGTTACCAACCTGTGTGTAAAGCAGAAATGATGGGGTGGATGCTATGACTCTCTGGAGTTTAGGTTATCCTGAAAACTAAAAGCGGGTGGGAAATTGGAATGTGCTTCGGGGTTATTGCTTTGTCAGAAAAAGTAGAAAAATATTAACTCTCCCCATGAGAAAAAGAAACCAATTAAACCTGGCTTAAAGTTCTTCAGGCTGCTAGAGTTTCCCTGCAAGAACCGTCAGTCCTGCCAGTGGCTTCAGCGGGTGCCCTTCTCCTCCTATCTGTTTGCGTGTGTGTCTTCCCCCCTCTCTGGTCTCTCTCAGCTCAAGTTGGCTAAACCTAGTGATAATCCATTTGCATATGAATCAACAACAGCATGGCCCACAGGCACAGAAATAGAACAATGGTCGGCCTGAGCCAAAAATAGGTCAAGCCTGGCCGAGTGATTGGAGCCTGCATTAATGCATTTAAAAATACCCCAGCAAACCCAGCTGTCCAGCCTCTATCTCTCAAACCATAATTCTCTATTGCAGGGCCTTAGAAGCAATTAACTCCTTCCTCTCTCCAAGCTTGCTTTACACACTGTTTCCACACTGGTGATTTGTATCCAAAGAAAGGAAGGTAAAAAAAAAATTAAGAAACATAATTCTAAGAGGGCAAATGCACATACATTTCACTTCATTTTATTTTTGTACTATGTGTTTTTGGAAGGGAGAGGAGAGAAGTGCAGAGCTCTGTATTGGTTCTAAAATAATACTGGAAGCTTTTGCTCATAATGTGGTTTCTGCCTCACCCACGCACAGCAATCCTGGTGTTCTATTTTTGCTGCCTGTTTCTTTGGCTACACTGCAGTTGGCTGTAGCACTAGAAGCTTTTCTGCCTTCTAGTTTCAAGACTGACAGGAGATTTAATAGAGGTAGTTTCGGAAAACAAGCGCACTCCAGAATAAAATGTTTATAAAGGACTGGCTCGATTTTTTTTTTACTTGCTATTTATGTAAGGTAATTGTCCATTTCACAAATTCAAATACGATATTGGCAACCACTATCAATTTTATTGCATCCTGTCTTTATGATCTTTAAATTTTAAAAAACAGCTTAGATCTGAAGTGTTCCCTCTATTGCAGCCTCTCTGGCTATATTCAATTTACCTGCAAAAGGAAAAGAAAGTGGGGGTGCTTTCTTATGGACAGATGCAGAATTAGTGAACATATGCACCTGTGAATCAATAAATAAAATATGCTGAGTCCCTAACTATGAATGTTCTGCATTCATCTCTACATTGGTTGCCTGAAATACAGACCTCACTTTTCTAAAAGAAATAGCCTTCACAACAACTGACCAATGCACACTGGGGAATTCACCTATAAAGTAAATGAACTACAGTATACAGTATTAAGAATTCTATAGTCTCTGGTGTACACTTATAACATCATTTCTGCATGAGAAATAATTCTGCATCACAAATTGGGCTGCTAGCATCTAGCCACTCCAGGGCAAACAAGAAAGTGATAGAGCTCTCCTCCCTGCTCTAAACTAGATCAGCAAGAAAATGGAATTCTTAGGGCATTAGTAGCAAGGAAGATGGAAGAAGAAAAAGCAGAATGTTTCGAGGTTCCCAGAACAATCAGGTGGAGGAGAGATCTTGGTCAAGGGCAGAGTGGGGGGTAGAGTAAAGAGAAGAGGACAAAAGAGTTTTGGCGGAAAGGAGGAGACCTGTGAAGTCATCAGGGAGATAACCCACTGCTGAAGAAGATGGCACCGAATTTTCCTTATTTCACAGATTAACTCCTACTTCTTGCAAATTTATATTTGGCCAGATAAATGAAAGGATTTATAAAAAGAAGTTATTCCAAACTGCATTTACTTAAGCTAAACAAGAAAATCTTATGTTACTGTCAAGGGAAAAAAAAAACTTTTAATTCCATCTGGTATTACAAGTAACTTTCACTCAATTAAGAGATGGGTAGGGATGGACATACGGTGAATCTGGCAATTTACCTCCGAGATGATGTAACCGATCATAAGATTTTAGACCTAGGCAGAAATTCAGAGATCGTCTACTACCATGGTGTTCAAACGCTCTGCCCACCTGGAGGCTAAAGCACCTGGGAGCCGACTCGCACTGTTCTTCACCCAGAAATGGTTCTTCCCCCGAGCAGGGTAGTCTCACTCTTAGCTGCCTACATTTGGGTACCTAAGATTTCTTCTGAAAAAGACCTCTCTTATTCTAAAAAAATTAATGGAAAACCATTCATCTAACACTAACAAGTTCCCCATTTCACACATGAAGAAAGTGAAAAGACTCACTGAAGTTTGTAAGTGCACTCATGGGTGGTATTATGCCTAAAGAGTCTTGCATGGTGCCTAACAGAGCCTCTCTAAGTAGGTCGGGTGTTCACAATCTCTAGTCTGCCATCTTGTCCCTAACTAAAATGATGCATAGAATTATCTGAGATATTCGGAATAACTTTTAATATTATCTACCCATGAAAAATGGATCCAGTGTCTAATTGTTTCAGAATGACTTGAACAGAACATGCAAAACTAGGGATAAACATCTGACGGACAACAAAAACCCTAGGATTGCTATAATGTACTCATACACCTTTACTCATTTTAAGTTTAAATTGCACCCCTGAAACTACAAGTCTCCAAGCTTTTATAATAATAAAAAGTAAAGTAAAATCCAAAAGAATGCCTTAGTAACTATCCTATTTCTCAGAGGTTCCAGGAAGGGGCACTCTACAGAAAATAGTACAAATAACGTGCCTTCTTCATTTTGACCAAGTTATTTAACTGGAGGTTTATTTACATTTCATCCCTGCATTATTTCATTTTCCCTGTCTGCAGTCTTGTATTTCAACACCTGATAATGAAAACTTAGAATGAAAAGACTTTGGACAATTATCATAAAATAGACACTACTTGTTTTTGAAAGGAAAAATAAGCCTCATTAAACCTCCGCCAAGTATACCGGTTACCATAGTTTCATTATCCAATAAATATTTGGAATTTTGAGCTAACTTTTTTTCATAACATCTCGAAAATATCGGTAAAGAAATGTGACTAGGTTTTCTTACAGGCATTTACAAAAGTAATTTACTCACTTAAGAAAAAAGATATTAAATTTTATATTATAAGAACCATGAAAGCTAATACAAATGTCAGGCTAAAATAGATTGACAGTGTTTAATATCTCAATACAATACATCTTAATTCAGTTTAATAAATATTTTGCAAGTTGGTCTGATATGATAGTTTACATTTCTTCAAATCTGAAGTGCAAAAAAACAGGGAAAGGAAAACAGGTTCCCAGTTTAACAGAAAACGCGAATGGGAACAAATCCTCGTGCAAAATGTCATTTAAGAGTGACTGTGATCATTTTAATTCTTCTTATGCAGGTATATAGGCAAAACAAAAAAATGTATAAAATATCTGGATGGCATCAAAATATTTGCAGACACATCCTTAGATTCCTAGCACACAGCAACCTTTTCTCAAATCAGTCTAAGTTGACAGCCGAAGACTCCGCTGGAAAGAAGGCTGTATAACTTCACTTACTTTACTGTGGTGATACTCCTCTGTTCATCCCTAATCAGGCGTAGGCTTTGCATGCACCACCAAATCTTATTACTGTAGAATCTAGATGCAGTAAGATGTAAAACTCGTTTGCCTAAAACGCTGAATTGTGCTTTACAGGAAAGCTACAGATTATTCGCCCCAAACTGGAACTCCTCCATTCACTCTCCCATTCATGCTGTCTCTTCTCCCACCGGCGCAGTTCTTGAACTGCACTCACAGAGATACGACACATACGTGTGCCTGCAGGCAACACCCTGGGTTCTTACAGATGCCCAAGGGTAAGAAGGAAGAGGGAAAGTACAGGGCACTCATTTTTATTTTGAACTAAATAGCTTATTTACCCGCAGTTTCTACCTTCTGAAGGAACATCACCAAGTCTTATTAAATAGTAAACAGTTAGTGTACAAGTGATTCCTCTCACGAAAACAACCCACTTGGTGACAAAATGGTCTTCAGGTGAGGAAACACTGCCAGAGCCAGAGAACAGGTGAAGGGTTTGAGGAAACACATCCGCACGTGAGCTTTACATGAGACCATTTTGCATAAAAACAAAAACAACATCAACCGAAACTCTATACTTGTTGGCCTTGCTCTGACTGAAAATATTTCTTCCCTGAGAATGGGATGTGTTGGTCCATGATTTATTCTATTTGGGGAGGGATTACAAAGCATCAAGATCACATGGGAACTTCTTGGAAATGCAATTCGTGGGGCCCTACCTCCGAACTACTAATTCAAAATTTCTGCTATTTTATTGTAAAAGCCCTCCCAGTGATTCTGATGCATAATAAAATTTAAAACCAATAAATAAAATCATCCTTTCCAAAGCAATGATTCGATGGCTAAAAATATACATGGATAAAGTATCTTATTATGGCCCAATTTCAAATTAGCCAGGATAATTAGAGAACAATATTTCAAAATGAAAGTAATTAAATTTAGCTAAGAGACTGAAGAAGACTGCTAATATTCAAAGTATGAAAAGACCGCGGAGGATCGTCCAGAAAATGATTCTCTCTTGTTTGCAGATGAGCCCAGCCTCGCACACATAAGGTGACGGGCATGCGTGCACCCCCTTTCTCCTCTAAGCCACTTTGTTTTAGGTTCTATCTTTTCATTTGCCGGTTGCACACCAACCCCTTTACACAAATCTCAGAGCAGCCAGCCTGGCGGGGAGAAAGAGACATGATCATGCGAAGTCCCATAAGTAGAGGGGCAGGTAAAATGTACTATCCTTTTGCTAGAATCGAGGGAAGTTTGTTTTTCCTCTGAAAGTCAATCATTCATACAGTGAACATGTACCATTTCACAACCACAGGGCAAGCCCTGGATATATATACATATACACATATGTATTTGTACACGTGCACATACACATATACACACATATACACACACGTGTGTGTGTATACATATGCGTGCGCACACACAAAAGAATATCCCAGCCTCTACTTTCATGAACTTTTTAGTTTTATGAGATATACAGTCAAAGAAATTACTATATAGTTTGATAAGAAATTTTCTAACTCTAGATTTTATATCAGTATTCCTTGAATTTTAATTTATAACCATAGGTTCAAAATAATAAATTTGCAGGTCTGTTAAAATTATAGAGTAGCACATCATACCTCCAAATAAGCATTCTATAAATGGTAGCTATTATGACTATAACTACTACTAATAAAATACCCTATGGACCTATAATCCATAATTGTTAAAATACTCGAAAACTGCTAACTGCCTATTTTTCCAGGGAACTATATAAATTCTAAAGAAGATTATGTGATTGACTAAACATTGAATTCCTTACCCTTAGTTATAGATACTTTGTTTAAAAAAATTGAAAAAATTTTACTTCCTAGATCACCAGAGCTTAGTATAATGTCATGCACATAGTATGTCACTAAATATTTGTGCAATAAATAAGTGATTGCTTCTTCAGAGGATCCTATTAAGAGACTAATAATCTAGAGCAAGTCACTAATATGATATTCAACATCTAATACTTCACTGTTTTTCATTTTAGCATCTTATTAAAATCTCAGTAATTATCTTCAAATCAATACTAAAATCGCAATTTTAAAAAGCTAAGTAACTCCATCTGCAGTGGACCTTTTGTTGAGGTGCAGTTAATATCTCTAAGAGTCAAACCTGGACCCACCTACCTAATCCCACATGCCATTACCAGCTAGGCCATGGAGGCGAGAAGGGTTATCATTGGCAATACAGCCACAAGGTCATTATTGGGCCAAGAAAACATGATGGGATACTTTATGCATTAATCCTGTAAACCAGCAGTATAAATAAATGTTAGGGTCTATTTGACTCTAGAGACGTTTTCTAAGTATAGACATGTCAGTTAGGACCAGGCATCATGAACCACGGGGTGTGAACAAACATACTCCTAGAAGTTTGGGGCAAGATTGAATGTCAAGGACATTTTGGCATGAACAAGATGTCTCAGTGGGCATTTTAGACAGGATGAAGGATCAAGGGCCTTTTGGGATGGACCAGATATCTCCATGGACATTTTGGACAGGGCCCAGTAACAGCTAACTGTTACTTTGGTGACTCAAAAACTAACAGTTCCCATGGGAAAACTATTTCACATTAGTGTATGTACTAATAGAAGAGAATATAAATATCATTGCATATCAAGGGGAAGTCTTTGTAATGGTTCACACTGATAAAGAAGCACTGTTTCTCTCTTACACTGCATTGATTTTGCAATACAAACCAACAGTGACTACCCATCCTGTGTTTACTGAACTTTGTATGTATATGATATTTATGAGGCCAAAGAGCCTTAATAGAAATTTTAGTTTCAAGACAAAATACCATTTTTGGCTACAGGGCTATGAAAATAAAAATTCTGAGAGAATTCCAGTTAAGTAAAATTAGTGTTCTGATCTTAGCTATTTGGTAGGACTCAAGTGTTTAATTTTATATTATTCTACAAAATAGCTGCACCTTAAATATTTATCATCTTGGAAATAAGTGGGATTCTGATTAACAAAATTAATAGTTGCATGTAGCATCTGGATGAATTCTACATCTGAGTTGTGTGATAAGAGTAATTTCCACATGGGAACATAAATTACGGCATACAAATAAACCAACCCAGAGCTTTTCACATCATTTCTCAGCAGAAAGGTCAAGTTGATATTTACCATACCAAACCATTTCAATCACCGAGTTAAATCCAGAGAA
>PVKM010005977.1:19472-45927 GCA_004027735.1 Carollia perspicillata | reverse complement strand
AGAGAGGGAGGGAGGGAGGGAGGGAGGGAGAGAGAGAGAGAGAGAGAGGACACTGCTGGGCTGGCTGTGGGCAACGCACGACCCCTGCTGCGCACGGCCGGAATCGGCACAGCTACTGCCCCGAGACCTGGCCTGAGTCCAGGTTCTGAGCCGAGCCTCTGACCCCAGATAGAGCCCCTTGTCTGTTCTTTACTAGGCTTAGGAGCACCATCAGCCCCCTGGCCAGCTGGGGCAACCCCAAGGATATTCAGGCAACTCAGAGAGCTGTACATGTTACACCCAACTCAGACGGTCCCAGATTCTAATCCCACCTATGTCACGACCTGGCAGTGTAGCCTGGGACAGGCCACTTGCTTCCTCTGAGCCTAAGTTTCACCATCTCTGAAATGAAACAGTTGTAGCCCCTGGCCAGGTTGCTTTGAGATTTGGTGAGTTAATTTATATAAAGTGCTAATAGTGACTGACACACAATAGGTGCTCAATAAATATTAGCTATACTCGCCCTGGTTGGTGTAGCTCAGTGGATTGAGCATGGGCCTGTAAAACAAAGGGTCGCTGGTTCAATTCCCAGTCAGGGCATATGCCTGGGTTGCAGGCCAGGTCCCCAGTAGGGGACACATGAGATGCAACCACATATTGATGTTTCTCTCCCACTCTTTCTCGTTCCCTTCCCCTCTCTCTAAAAATAAATAAATAAAATATTTAAAAAATAAAAATATTAGCTATCTATTGCTATTATTACCAGATATGCAACTGGGTACTTTCTAAAACAACAACCACAACAACAACACTTTTACTGTGACATAATTCATATACCATTCAATCCACTCATCTAAAGTATACAGTTCAGGGTTTGGATATATTCATTATTCATTTCTAAAATTGTGGCAAATATTTAACATGTTTACTGTTTTAACTATTTTTAAGTATACAGTTCAGTGGCATTAAATACATTCATATTGTTGCATAATTGTCACTACCATCCATTTCCAGAACTTTCTCATCTTCCCAAACTGAAACTCTGTCCCCATTACACACTGACTCCCATCTCCTCTCCCAGTCCCCGGCTCCCACCATCCACTTCCTGACTCTGACTCCTCTAGGGACCTCCTGTGAGTGGAATCACACTATATTTGTCCTTTTTGTCTGGCTTATTTCACTCAACGACGTCCTCGAGCTTCATCCATGTTATAGCAGGTGTCAGAATTTTCTTTCTTCTTAAGGCTGAATAATATTCCATTGTCTGGACGGACCACATTGTGTTTATCCATCATCTGTTGATGGACACAGGTGGCTTCCTCCTTTTGACTATTGTGAATAACGCTGCTATGAACATTGAGTCCCTGCTTTCAGCTTCATTGGGTAGATACGTACGAGTGGAATTGCTCAGACATATGGTGATTCTGTGATTAACTTTTTGAGGAACCACCGAACTTTTCCAGAGAAGCTGCACTGTTTTACAATCCCCTCATCGATGTTCAAACGTTCTAATTTCTTCACATCCTTGTGAACATTTTTTGTCTTGTTTGTGGACCTCTAGGCTTTATTATTCTTTTTCTTTAAAGATTTTATTTATTTTAATTTTATTTTTTAAGGATTGTATTTATTTTTAGGGAAAGGGGAAGGGAGGGAGCAAGAGAGGGAGAGAAACATAAGTGTGTGGTTGCCTTTCACATGGCCCCGACTGGGGACCTGGCCTGCAATCCAGGCATGTGCCCTGATTAGGAATCAAACCAGCAACCTTTCAGTTTGCAGGCCAGCATTCAATCCACTGAGCCACACCAGCCAGGGCAGCTTCATTACTCTTACATTGCATGTGGAAGACTGAGGCTTGGAGAGATGAACACGTGTAGGCAGATACTGACAACGCTGGGATTGAACTCACCTCAGTCACACTCCACACCTGCCATGCCCACGCAGCACTCATTGAAACAATCTGCTGTGGTTCGCTAAGGTGCCAAAAACAGCTCCCTCTACCCCATTAGCTACCCTGATCCAAAGAAGCAGTCTCCATAGTTTGGGGCTCTGGGACATGAAGAGATGGATCTAGGTCTCAACCAGGGGCCGTTCTACCCCCAGGGAACACTTGGCAATGACTGGACACATTTTTGGTTGTCATGACTTGGTGGTAGGGCTACTTTGGCATTGAGTGGGTGGAAGCCAGGGATGCTGCCTGACATACCGTAGTACTAAGGACAACCCCCCACTCCACTCTCACAAGCAGGAATTACTGGCCCCAAATGTCAATAGTGCTAATGAAGAGAAACCCTGGACTAAAGAGAGAGTGAGACCTAGCTGTGTGTGGGATGAGGTGGGACAAGCAGTCCTGGGTTTTGAACTGCGGCCCCGCCACTTGTGCCTGCATGACCTTAGGCAAGTCACTTCCCCTCCCTGGGCCTCAGTTTCCCCCTCTAAAATGGGATAAAGAGACATTTCATTTATTTGGGACTCATGAGGTCTGAGCCAGGGCTGTGTGATCTCCAAGTGCAGGACAGGACTAGGCACTCACCAGACACTTGTGGTCTGGCCTGCTCTGGCCTCCCCTGACTCCAGCAGCAACTGGGACCCTGGGCTGGGGCTGCAGGGAGGAAACAGAAGCAGCAGAGGATCTGGGAGCTGATCCCGGGCCCAGTTCCCAGAACTCACAGCTGCATCCTCTGGGGTGGGGTGGGGGGGGCCCAGCTGGCCCCATCGCCCGACCCGCTGGCGGCCAGGAGGTTCATTCCCACGGAAACTGAGGCTGGATCTGGGACTCCCCCGATAGGATGGATCACCAAGGCTGTTCACCCAGCGACTGCCTCAAACCTCACCCTGAGAATTTATCAGCAACCCCCAGAACGATTGATCTTCAACTCTGCGTCAGATTCAGCCTGTCTAGGGGGAGCAGAATCTGCATCTTTAAAGGAGCTCTCAGGTGATTCTGATGTGCTTTAAGAAACAAGTTTCTACCCCAACTGCTATTACCCTGGTGGGTAAACTGAGTCCCAGAGGGAGGAAGGAGCCTATCCAGAACTGCATGTTGATCTGTTTTTCTTTTTGGCTCCCTCTGTCTTCCTCTCTTCCCTTGGGTCTCTCTCTGTTTTTCACTCTGTCCCCTTCCTCCCCTTTCTTAGGATGGGCCCCGTCCTGCGACACCCCCAGCATCCGGCCACTTGTGCGATTCCGGAGGAATCCCCCGAGCCGCCTGGCCCCGCCCCGGACCTGCCCCTCTCGCGGAGGTGACCTGCTCTTATTGGCTTCTTTGTACACCGCCCGCACTGCCATTGGCTGAGCCCATGTTTTTGGCCCATCCCCTCCTCCTCCAGCCTCGTCGCTGCTTCCAAGCGGGCGGGGCAGGGCGGGGACGGAGCAATGGGAGGGCGGGCAGAGCTTCCCGCCCCGCCCCTCGTGGTTATCCAGCGCGAGTGTTGCGGTCCCTCGGAGGCAGCGGGGCGAAATCCAGGTGGTCGGACCCACGACTGGACTCCAAAGAGCAGGTGAGAGAGATGCTGGGGAGTCCCCCATCTCGGCGCATTTCGGGGACCACCTGGCCGCCCTCTGTCTATCTCTCCCGCTCCCCCATGCCCCTGCAACCCCCGCCTTCCCGGTCAGTCTATTCCTTCCTGAGTTTCTCCCTTTCCCCTTTTTTTCCTTCCCCTCTGTCTCTGACACTCTCTTGCTGTATGGGTTAGGGAAGAAGGCACAGAGGGCCAGGACTGCCCCATGGGCATGGGGCATTGCTCTGGGACCAACGAGCCCCCCTTCCCGCTCCATAGGGACTCTGATGTACTCTGCCCCTTTCGCCGTGCAGGACGCCAGGTGCTAGGGCCAGATTCCAGAGTCGGAAGGGCATTCCAGGTGGTGGGCAGCCCTGCCAAAGGCGCGGGGGTGGAAATGAGTGTGAGTGCCAGCGGGTCCAGGCTGCTGGGATACCCAAGGCCAGGCCCACCCAGACTGGCCACCTAGGAGCTCCCCAGTGGCCTGAAGCCTTGGCCCCAGTTTTGCCAACTGTGAACTGGGACTGTCACCGCTGAGGTAATCCGAGGGTGAGCTGACCCGGCATCACCACCTCCTCTATCCTGGTGGCCCCCCTGGAGGAGGGGCAGCCCCAGGTGTGGACAGGCCTTCATGGTTACCACCTGAGTATATGAGCCCAGCTGAGGGCGGTGAAGGCCCTGAGGGGTTGCTGATGGTGAGGACAGTTTAACAAGTGGTTGGGGAGTTCCGTCTTAAAATTTGACAAACCTGTGTTCCCACCCACCACTCACCATATAGTACCTTGAACAGATGATTTGATTCTCCCAGACTCAGTTTCCTGTCTGTATAATAGGAGGAACCCTGGGGGTGAGTGCTGCTTCCAGGTCAAATGCAGGAATGTGGGTCCTGCATGCCTCCCGGGTCTCATCTCCTCCCATTCTCCCTCTCGCTCACTGCTCACTCTACCTCCTCCAGCCACACCAGCCTCCACAGTCACACACCTGGCATGATATTGCCTCTGGGCCTTTGCACAGGTTGCTTCCTCCACCACCGTGCCAGGTCCACGATGTCAACTTTAAAACACAACAAATTGCCTGGATAGGCTGGGCCAAAGGACTGCCAGGCAAGGGCTGGGCAGCTGGGTGGGGTGGAGGAGGGGCCTGCACAGGGACGCTGTACCTATGGAAACCGGAACAAAGAGCAGTAGCCCCAGCCACACAAACACCTTGGCTGTGCTTCTTCTACTTGGCAGGCCCCGTGGCCTTGGACACCGGTGGTGGGTGAGTACCCGGACCCTGGGGGCTTGAACCCCACCCTGTGGGGAGCGGGACAGGAGGATCCAGTCCCTAATAGAAGAGATTAGGCGGGTGCAGACTTGAAGTTCCATGGTGTCCCCTCCTGTTGTGTGACCTTGGGCATGTCTGAGGCCCAGAGCCTCAGTTTTCTCATCTGAGGCCTGGGTAGGTAAGGGGACTTTTGGTTGCTTGGGGTCTGATTAGGTGGGTTTAGGAGGACTCGGCGTCCCTGTCTGTCAAGTGGAGCCACAATATGTACCTAGGACACCATCCTCACTCATGTCTGTCCAGATGTTGACATGAAAACAGCCTCACTCAGAGGCAGATGCTGAATTATGGCCCATGCTGGTCTGGGTTCAGCCCCAGGTGGTACACTCGGAGAGGTGGGAGCCTGGAGCTGGCAGGACTGGGCCCAGTTTCACAGTGTGCGCACCTTCTTTGCGATCCCCCTACACTCCTCTCCAGGTGGGGGCTGCCTCTGGAATCCCACTCTCCTGAGCTTTCATAAAAGGACCTCAGCCTAAGTCTTTGAGATCTTCTAAGGCCTCATCCTTAAGGCCACAGTTTCCCCTTATGTCCAGTGGGGTAGTGCAAGTAGGGGAGCTTCCACCTGGGGGAGCCGCCTCCAGAGTGGTTTGTGCTGTGCTACTATGTAACCTTGGGATAGCTCTGTCTTTCTTTGGGTGTCTCTTTTCCTGGCTGAACAGTGGAGCCCTTGAATGAGATCTTGTGACCCTCTGAGAGGTCATTTATTCACTTAACAAACAGGTTCTGAGCACCTACTGTGAGCTAAGCTTGGGGGTTGGACGAAATGTATTTCATCCAGAGAAAACATTACACTTCGTTGTAACTGCCTGGAGATAACGGAGAGTCAGATGGATGGGGAAGTTAGTTTGGTTGGCAGTTCTGAGAGGGCCTCCTGAGGGGGTGACGTTTGATCTAAGTCCTGAATGACAAGAAAGAAACATCCATGCAGAGACCTGGGTGTGGGGGGCAGGCAGAGCATTCCAGGCAACGGGCATAGACCGTGCAATGGCCCTGGGGCAGGACATTGTCTGATGTATTGGAAGAACGGGGAGGAGGCCCTTGTGGTTGAAGCAGAGTGAGTGAGGGGAGGAGGTGAGGGCAGGGAGGGGATGGTGGCAAGTCTTGCAGGGCCATGAGAGCCTCTGGGAGGACTTGTGCTTTTACCCAGAGGGAGGTGTGAGCAAAGGTGGGATGGGACCTGACTTAGGTGCTCACATGCACCCTCTGGTGGCTGCTGTAGGGAGAACAGCACGGGGCACCAGGGGGCTGAGGCAGTGAGTAGGTGAGAGCTGGGCGGAGCCAGGACTCATTTAGGGGCTGCATCCACACTCCTGCCATGTGACCCTGAAGTTTCCACTTGCTGTTGAATGTCTTTTGCTCAGCCTGAGCCGGAGTCTGTCCTGTCCTTCCCTGCGTGGCGTTTGGCGGCAGTCTGCCAACATTCGTGTTTGGCCCCCAAACTCTTTCTTTAGTGGAAATCTGACCACAGTTAAAAGTGTCCTGGCTCCCACTGCAGCCTGGCAGGTGGCCAGACCCTGCCCATCCATGGGGTGGCCCCCAAAGGCTCTGGGAAACAGTTCGATAACCACTGGTGTTTCCCTAACCTCAGGCAAGCCGATCTCCCTCTCCCTTTGGCCATATCTGAAATGCACTCTGACTGAGCAGTGAGTGACAACGGTTAGTAAAGGGCTCGGTGTAGTGGGTGTCCGATATTGTGTGGGGACAAGGACTGTGGGGTCATTTGCCACCCTGGGCAGAGGCCTGGGGCCCCCTGAGGCCATCCTGGGCCATTGCAGCAAGGGCTGGGAGAGGAGAGGAGTGGCTTCGACCCGCTGAGCGGGCCCATCAATTATTGATACCCTTTGTGTGGGGCATGAAGAATTCATGTGGTGGGGGCTGGGGGCGGGTGCCTGTGGGCCAGGAGCGTGCTGGAGCTGTCTCACCCCAGCTCACAAGAGCCACTTGCTGTATTTTCAGGAATTTTGCCATGTAACAATTTTGTCATTATTAAAAACAACAGGCTATGAACTTAGAGTTAAACACATTATATTTGAAGCAAAGGTGTGGAATATTATTCAGCCATAAAAAGGAGTGAAAAGTACTGACACTCGCTATGGCGACGGACCCTTGAGACTGTGAGGCTCAGGGAGAGAAGCCAGACACAGCAGACCACACCGTGTGTGATGCCATGTATGTGAACTGCCCAGAACAGGCGCATCCACAGAGACAGGAAGTGGGTTGTGGCTGCCTGGGGCTGGAAGAAGAGGGAGATGGGGCTGACTCCCAGGAATAGTGGGAGTTGGCTTGTCCAAAATGGGCATTGGGGCAAAGGTTGGAGTCCAAAACATGAAATGAGGTTGGCAGAGGACAAAAGTCCCAGGTGTGGACAGGGCTCCAGCATTCTGGGGAAGAATGTGGGGGGCGGGCCAGGGGTTGACAGAGCCCCTCTGTGTCTGGACACCCATTTCACAGATGGGAAAGCTGCCCCTGAGCACGGGGCTTGTCTGGGGCCACTGCGGGAGGGTGTGGATGGTGGCCTCTGAGGGGCAGCACGTGGGCCTATGGCCCTCTTCCTGTTCCTCCACCACTCCGGGTGCGGCCCTGCCCCAGGGCCTTTGTCCAGGCTCTTCCCGCTGCCTGGCTCAGCCTCTGCCCAGACCTTGTCCTTTCAGTCTCAGCTCTTCAGAGAAGCCTTCCTGACCACCCCAGCCCAAGTCATCTGCCTGTTCCTGGCTGTCACTCCCCTCCCTGCCCCCATGGCCCTTGTCTCCCCTGAAATTATCCTCTTTATTTCCATGTTCATTGGTTTTTGGCACCTCCTTCCAGTATGAGCAACATCTCTTAGGGGGCCGCCTTGGAAATTTGGAGGGATGCTATTTTTCTCCTGAAACAGCAGGATGTCCTGGTGGTTGAGGGCAGGGACCAGGGTGCTAGGGGTCCGGCCACACGCAGGGCAGCCCTGGGCCTCACTGCTTCCTAATGTCCCACAAAAACACAAGCTGATGCATGGTTTGTTTTTTTTTTTTCTGCACTGTTTTAATATTCAGTGACTATTCCTGGGTAAATCAAAGGGAGATGGAGCTCCTTTTTGATAGGATTTTATAGCTATATGTTTACCATATGGGCAGACCTCTGCTTCATCCTCAAGTGCAGTGAGCTCGAGCTTTTGAGGGAAATTCTACTTAATTAAGCATGTCTTGAGTACCAGCTGAGTTCCTGTCCATGTGGAAGTGATTTATAGATCTCAAGTTGAGGAATCCTGTTATTTTCTGTTTATATTACAGTTTGGACCAAATCCTGTTTTTAAAATTTTGAATTCATTTAACATTATAAAAATGAGGTCTAAAAAATATATAGTAAGGAGCACAGAGTTGTAAGTATATACACTTAAATTTTTTTTTTGAGAGATGGATTTGCTGTCCTACTTAGTTATGTATTCATTGGGCGATTCTTCTATGTGTCCTGGGCAGGGATCAAACACTCAACCTTGGCGTATCTGGACAACACGCCAACCAACTGAGCTACTCGGCCAGGGCTATACTTAATATTAATAGTAACTCTGGGCTGGTGTGGCTCAGTTGGTTGGAGAGTCATCCCATACACCAAAAAGTTGGGCGTTTGATTCCCAGTGAGGGCACATACCTAGGTTGTACACTTCTCTCTTCCTCCCTCTAAAATCAATAAACATATTTTAAAAATATTTTTAAAAAGTAATGCCCTGGCTGGTGTAGCTCAGTGGACTAAGCATGGGTCTGCAAATCAAAGGGTTGCCAGTTCAATTCCCAGTCGGGGTACATACCTGGGTTGCAAGCCAGGTCCCCAGTAAGGGGGTGCATGAGAGGCAACCACATACTGATGTTTCTCTCCATCTCTTTCTCCTTTCCTTCTTTCTAAAAATAAATAAGTAAAATCTTTTTTTTTAAAAAGTAAGTTCCACTTGATAAGATATAAACTCACTATTTTAAAGTATTGAAATTCCAGAACGTTCTAGCACCCCAAAAAGAAGCCCAGTCCCCATCAGCAGTCACTCCTCTTCCCCCTTCCCCAGCCCCCAGCAACCCACTTCCTGTGTCTATTGATGTGCCTGTTCTGGACATTTCACGTAAATGGAATCACTCTGTGTGATTTTTTGTGTCTAGCTTCTCTCACTGAACGCTGTGGTTTCAAGGTCCATCAGTGTGGTGAGTGCCAGAGCTTCACTCCTTTTCCTGGCCGAGTAATATTCCAGCATGTGACTGGACCACATTTTGTTTATTCATTTGTTGATGGATATCGAGGTTGTTTCCACTTCCTGGCCGTGAATCATGCTGCTGTAAACGTGTGTGTGTGTGAGTTTTTGGTGGATGTGTGTTTTCATTTCTTTTGGATGGATGTTCATGAGTGGAATTGCTGGGTCATGTGGTAACTCTGAGGAGCTGCCAGAAATGGCTGCACCATTTTCCGTCCCTCCTCCCACGGTCCCCGTGTGTTAGGGTTCCAGGTTCTCCACATCCTCGCCAGCACTTGATGTGGTCTGTGTTTTTGATAAGATCCGTCCTCATGGGGGCGAGGCGATGGATCACTGATTCTGACTTGCATTTCATTAGAGGCCAATGATGTGGACCATCTTTTAGCTGCTTGTTGGCCATTTGTATATCTTCTTTGGAGAATGTTAGGTATCTTTTATTTAGATGCCTGCGGATTCCATTTTAGGGTAGTGCTGGAGCACCCAGACTATTCTGTAACAAAGAGGCATGGGGTCTAGAGGGGAGATCTCTTGTGGCCATCGCTGGTCCCCCTTGCCTGGTACACAGCTGGCGCTTCATTAATGCTCATGGAGCAGCTGAATGAATGCCCTGGCAGAGCCTAGATGAATCTTCAGTGGGCCTTTTTTGGTTGTAATGACAGGGGGGTTTCTGGCATTTGGGGGGCAGGGGCCAGGGACACTAGCTATCTGGCCCCTCAGCCTCTGGGCAGTTCCTGGGGAGGTCCCAACACAGAAGGGCCGGCGTGGCGCAGCTTGGCCACCTCCTGGCTTGTTCGCCCTCGGCTCTGAGCAAGCACAGCAGGCAGGAAGGAAGGCCAGGGTTTGTTTTGGTCCATGGCCTGCTCCCCTGGGACAGCAGTCATACCGCTGGCTGCTTGAATGGGGGTGTTTCTGGCAGAACAATGGGTCAGGGAGGAGAGGGGGGCATGCAGCTGGCTGGCCCAGGTGTGGCAGGTCTAGAGACTGGCCGGAGGGGCTAGGAGTGTGGAGGCTGGGAAAGGAGTCCGCAGCTGCCTCCGCTCCCAGCTCTTTTCCTGCTGGGCTTGGAGACGGGGGCTGCTGCTGGGGGCCCAGGCTCTTCCCAAAGCATGTAAATAGGCTCAGCTCCCCTGAGAACCAACACGCTCAACCTCAGGACCTGCAGAGTGAGAGGACCTGCCTGGGCTCACACAGTAACCAAGGCAGGCAGAGGGAGCTGGGCTGCAGGGCCTTTGGGATCCAGAGGCCTGGGCCTCATCCCTGGACTTGGAGGAAGTTCCTCTCTGAACCTCAGTCTGCCCATCTGTAACCTGAGCCACCATGGGCCACTTGCTGTGTGCCAGGCCCTGGGCTGGAAGACACAGCCCCTAAACTTTCCACTGGGCCAGGGAGATGGACATGGAAACCAAGGTGCTCGAGGCCACAAAAGAGGACGCCCAGGGCACTGTTGGGGCCAGGAGCACCTGGCCCAGGTTGGGACTTCTGGGAAGGCTTCCTGGAGTAGGTGATGGTGGCGCTGAGACTCAAAGGATGAGTAGGAGTTTGTAGGATGAATGTGGGAGGAGGGGTCCCGGTAAAGGGAATGGGGCAGAATGATACAGAGAAGCTGGAGGGGCGGAGTTCGGGAGGCGCAGGTACTGTGCCAAGTGGCGAGCCTGATGCCGCTGCTGCTCCAAGAGGCCTCTACGTCCAGGCCGCTGGGTGCTTAGACCTTAAATGGCAGAGTCCCAGGTGGTGGTGCCCAGGGAACAGACAGTCACAGCCTGGTAGGCGCTAGGTTGGCCACGAGCTTCTGCCCTAAGGCAGAGTTCTGACCTTCCCCATTTTACAAATGGGGAAACTGAGGCAGGGGGCAGTGATGTTTCTTGATCCAGTGGTCAAAGATAGGAGTAGGCCCTGAATGTTAGGGCTAGTCTTGTCACGGGGGACAGCCCCCGATCCTCTAAGACTCAAGGTGACTTGCAGGTGTCAGCTGGGGAAGGTGAGGAGTTAGAGGTGCAGAGGCATTGGGGGCAGGCAGTCACTGTCTTCTTGTGTGGCCGTGGGGAAGTGGCTCGGCCTCGCTCTGTGTTTTCTTCTGCAAAGTGGGCAACCTGCCCAGTACCTGGTGGAAGTGACAAAATGGGTGTGTGCTGCCAGCTCCGGGCTTGGCCACATGGTGCTGAGTCAGCAGGGCCCCAGCTCTGGCCTGGCCTTTGTGGCCCTGAGGTCCGGTGACTGGCGTAGGGGGCAGGGACCGCTGCCCCAGTAATCCCTGTGCCCGCCCTAACCTCTAACATGGCGGCCGAGGGTTGGGACTGCTTCCAGGGTCCGAGCTCCCACAAAGACGGGCTTTGTGGGAGCCTCTGGGGGCGAGTGGGTGCCCATGTGGCATTCCTGGTCTGGCCGGCCTGGGGCCGCGGCAGGGGTGGATTCTGGCCGAGGGCTGGGGGTGGGTCTGAGGCTCCCCTCGTTCATTCCACAGATGTTTCTGGAGTCTCCGAGGATACAGTGCAGAAGGAATCAGGCCTGGGGCCTCTGCAGTGGCCTGGGGTGAGGCAGGCAGCGGGGAAGCAAAGCAAAGCAAGGGGGTGCGTGGGGTGCTGTGTGGCCCAGCGGAGGTGCTTCCCCAACAGTTTGATGGCTCAGGGCTGGCTTTCTGGAGGAGGCAGTGTCTAGCCTAAGTGGAGGGATAAATCTGCAAGGAGACGCAGAAGCCTGGGGGCCAGGGCGCTGGGGGATGTATATGAGTCCACCAGGAAAGGGGCAGGGCCTGAGGGGTTTTGAGGAATGTAAAAGAGTTCACCGGCGAGGAGGCAAGGGCTTGGGCAGATGGTGGGAGCAAACCAAAGCGGCCTGACCAGGCAAGCCCCGTGTGGCCCGGGCCGTGGGAACTGATGCTGGGCCTGTCTTTCTCCTGGGCAGGGCCGATGGACACCTTCAGCACCAAGAGCCTGGCTCTGCAGGCCCAGAAAAAGCTCCTGAGCAAAGTGGCGACCAAGGCAACAGTGGCCGTGCTCATGGACGACACGAGCAGCGAGGTGCTAGACGAGCTGTACCGCGCCACCAGGGAGTTCACCCGCAGCCGCAGGGAGGCTCAGAAGGTGTTCAAGAACCTGGTCAAGGTGGCCGTGAAGCTGAGCATCCTGCTCCGCAGTGGCCAGCTGGGCGGGGAGGAGCTGGCACTCCTACAGCGCTTCCGGCAGAGGGCGCGCTGCCTGGCCATGACGGCCATCAGTTTCCACCAGGTGGACTTCACCTTCGACAGGCGTGTGCTGGCCACGGCCCTCCTCGAGTGCCGGGACTTGCTGCACCAGGCCGTGGGCCCGCACCTGACCGCCAAGTCCCACGGCCGCATCAACCATGTCTTCGGCCACTTTGCCAACTGCGACTTCCTGGCCACACTCTATGGCCCCGCCGAGCCCTACTGCTCCCACCTGCGCCGGATCTGTGACGGGCTCACCAGGATGCTGGATGAGGACAACATATGACTGCTGTCTACAGGTTTCCTGCTGGGGGTTGGGGATTCATGAGGTTTTTTTTTATGTTTTAAATGACCTCTTTTATCCCCAGTGTGATTCTAGCCAAACTCCCTGGACAGATGACCCGTCCCCTTTCTGAAGATGCTAAACCGTTTACAGCAGCAGTTTTCAGGACCCACGTCACCTAACCCTGCTGGGAGAGGCGCCCAGCGTGGCGGCCAGCACAGCCCCCAGGCCGGCAGCCTGCCCCGCACCTCGAGGCTGCTCAGGTCCACCTGTCCTGAGCAGCGACAACCGGATGGTGCCGCTCAGACCACTGGGTGCTCTCTGAAGGCTGGTGCTGTCCACTTCATGTTGTAGCCTGGGCTTTTTAATTCCTTCAGAAAGGACTCATCCTGCCCTGGCTGGTGTGGCTCAGTTGCGGGTTTGATTCCTGGTCCGGGCACACATCTAGCTTGCAGGTTCAATTTTCTGTCTGGGTGTGTACAATCCCCTGTCCAGGTGCTTAGGAGAGACAACCTATCACTGTTTCTCTCTCACATAGATATTTCTGTCTCCCTTTCTCAAAAAGCAATGGGAAAAACATGAGTCACACTGAACTGGGAGAAAGGAAGTGCTATGGGGTGAGCAGGGTCGCCCCCCTCATTCCTTCGTTGAAGTCCTGACCCTCAGTGACCCAGATCTGGCCGTAGGGTCGTTGCTGACGTAACTGATGAGATGAGATCACAGGGGAGCACAGCGGGCCCCTAACCCAGCGTGACTGGGGCACCTATAAAAGGGAGAAATGTGGACACAGGAGGAATGCCATGAGAAGAAAGAGGCAGAAATTGGAGGGATGTGCTACAAACCAAGGGACCCCAAGGATCACCAGCAACCCCCAGCAGCTGGGACAGAGGCCTGGAACAGCCCTCAGAAGGAACCAGCCTGGCGGGCACCTTGGTCTCAGACCTCTGGCCCCCGTCACTGAGAAGGAACAAGGCTCTCATTTCAGCCGCCCACACCAGGGAACGAGCACAGGGAGCCATGGGCAGGGTTGTGGTGGGTGCTGGTGTATGGGTGAGGACACTTCGATGTACCTGGAACCCTAGCTCTGACTCCCGCATGGGCAGGGACAGGGTGCGCCCCACGTACAGGACATGAAGGTAAAGCCATCTGAGATGCGGGCAGTGTTTTCAATGATTGCTTCGTGTTTGGAAGACAAAGACACTGACAAATACTTTTCAGACCTCAGAAGGCAAAGCTCACCAAATCGTGGCTTTGGGGACACCCAAAAGGTACAGTGATTCTCTACTTGGGCCATGGATGGACATGTGGGTTGTGGCAGTGTATTTGCAGGATTTGCCAGAAGGGGGCAATGTGTGCAAAACAGGGCTGTGGGTCCTTTTGGGTCAGGTTTGGGAAGGTTTTCCCGGGTGGGTGCCCAAGCGGGAGGAGGAATGATGCCCAGCGACTGTTTTACAGAACTGGGTCTGGTCCATTCAGGGCGAGGGTTGCGAACAGGAGGCCTACAGGCCTTATTAGGCTAGAACGCGGATTTGCTTGCCCCATCCAGGGTTTGAGCCAAATGGAATCAGCTGACAACACTTAAAAGTGGAAAACTGCACATACCAATCTGAATTTGGAATTTCTCTCCGCAATTCGGCTAAGCCTGCATTGCCTGCTGGTGAAGCTGCATAGAGGTCGCCCCTCTCTGCTTTGTCACAGTCCCCACCACTCCCCTTTGCCTCTCCCCAGCCCGTTGTGCTAGTTGATAAGATTAGGACCTCAGGTTCAAGTGAGCCTTTCGTGGTTTGGTTTCTGCTTCCTTGAAGAAGCCAGAGCCTTTCACCTGAGAGCCAGCTGTTCCTACCTCCCACTCCACCATTTAAATAAAAGGCCAACTTTCCCTCTTATCTGTCCAGTCCAGAGATAGCTCTTCATATTCCAGAGCAAAGGTGCATTTTGAGTATCCCAAGAAGCCCCAGATGAATTTTTCCCCCAGATTTTATTTATTTACTTTTAGAGAGAGGGAAGGGAGGGAGAAAGAGAGGGAGAGAAACATTGATTGGTTGCCTCTCGCACACCCTCAACTGGGGACCTGCCCCACAACACAGGCCTGTGTCCTGACTGGGATTCACACCAGTGACCTTTAGGTTTCCAAGACAATTTCCAACCTGCTGAGCCAAACCAGTCAGGGCCCAGATGAAATTCTTTGCCCTCGGTTCTGCTGACTGAATTGATCAATATGTGAAATAACGCTTGTCCTTGTTCCTCGCTGGGTTGTTCAGCCTCTTGACTCTTCATAAATTTGGGGTTTAATTTTGGAAAACCAAACAGCACTGCAGAAACATTTAAATAAAAGCACATGTCTTCCACTGGCAGTATGTGAAAATGCCTTGAATTGCTTGGAGCCGAGTTTTCTCCTCTTGGGGTTTTTGCCTTTTAAAAAACAATTAAAAACTTTTTTGATTACAGTTGACATACAACAGTATATGACTTTCAGGTGTACTGCATAGTGGTTAGAGATTTACGTGGCTTATGAAGTGATCACGCTGAGAAGTCCGGTCCCCACCTGGCACCGTCCCTGGTTATCACAGTGTTATGGCCGTATTCCCTGTGCTGCATTTTACACCCGTGACTGCTGGTAACGGCCAGTTTGCATCTCGCTCCCATCAGCTCATCGGCTTTTACATGCGGCCTCCTGCTCCCTCCCATCGGGACGCTATTGGTTTGTTCTCCGTATCTACGCTCTTTTTGTTTTTTAGACTCCACCTGTAAGTCATATAGTATCGTCTTTTTCTGTCTAAATTGTTTTACTTAGCATAATTCCCCTCTTGGTCCATCCATGGTGTTGTAAATGGTAAGGTTTCATTCTTTTCTATGGCTAATATTCCATTGCAAATACCTATCACATCTTTATCCGCTCATCTCTCGATAGACACTTAGGCTGCTTCCGTATCTTGACTACTGTGAATAGTGCCGCAGCAAACGTAGGGCTGCACGTATCTTTTTGAATTAGTGTTTTTATTTTCTTCAGATAAATACCCAGAAGTGCAATTGCTGGATCATGTGACTACTCTGATTTTTTTTTTTAAATCTTCACCCAGGGACATATTTTTCCTGTTGCTGTTAGAGAGGAAGGAAGAGAAACATCAATTTTGTTGCCTTCCATATGTGCCCAAGACCGGGCATTGGACCTGTAACCTAGGTACGTGCCCTGACCAGAAATCGAACCTGTAACCTTTTGGTTACAGGATGACATTCCAGCAAGCTGAGCCACAGTGGCCAGGTCGTCTACTCTTAATTTTTGAGGAAACTCCACACTGTTTTCTATGGCGGCTGCACCGATGCTCAACCGCACCCTTGTGCACCGCTGGCGGGACTTTCCCTCCACGGCCATGCCGGCGCGTGTAGTTGGTTGGTGCACGACAGCCAGTCTGACGGGGGAGGCGAGATCTCGCTGTGATTTTGATTCACGTTTCCCTAAGGACTGGTTGAAGGCGAGCATCTTTTCATGTGCCTGCTGGCCATCCATATGTCCACTGAAATGCCTACTCAGGGTCTCTGCCCCTTCTTAAATTGGATTGGGTGTTTGTTGTTATTGCGTAGTTCTAGGTTCACACCCTTGTGATTGACGATTTCAATCTTAAATTTACTGAAGCTTGAAAAGAATGTGTATTTGGCTGCTTTGGGGCAAAATATCCTAAAAATATCAATTAAGTCCATCTGGTCTAATGTGATATTTAAGGCCAGCTTCCTTGTTGATTTTGTCTAGAACAGGGGTGTCAAACTCATTTTCACTGGGGGCCACATCAGCCTCACAGTTGCCTTCGAAAGCCCGAATGCAATTTTAGGACTGTGTAAAGGTAACTAACTGCTCCTTAGCAGCTAAGCGAGAGCTTGGCACTGCCACCAGGTAGAAACAAGGTGCCAGGCCGGATAAAACAAGGTGGGGGGCGGGATTCGGCCTGCAGGCCTTGTGTTTGCCACCCGTGCTCCAGAAAATCTGCGCATGGATGACAATGGGGTGAGGTGTTAAAACGCCTGCAATTACTGCCTTACTGTTGATCTCTCGCTTACGTCCATCAATATTTATATATTTAGGTCCTCCTACGTTGGGTGCATAGTTTACAAGTTATTTCCTCTTTTGGATTGATCCCTTTATAATTATGAAATGTCCTTCTTTGTCTCTTGTTATAGCCCTTGTTTTTTTTAAAGATTTTATTTATTTATGTTTTTAGAAAGTGGGGAAGGGAGAGAGAAGGAGAGAAACATTGATGTGAGAGAGAAACGTCAACTGCTTGCCTCTTGCACACGCCCCAACTGGGGACTGAACCCCAAACCCAAGCATGTATGTGCCCTGACTGGGAATCGAACTGGTGACCTTTCACTTTGCAGGATGACACCCAAACAACTGAGCCACACCAGCCAGGGCTCCAGCCCTTGTTTTATTTGATTTATTTATTTTAAAAAGATTTTACTTATAATTTATTTTTAGAGAAAGGGGAAGGGAGTGAGAGAGGGAGAAACATCGATGTGTGGTTGCCTCCCATGCGCCCCCCACTAGCAACCTTACTGGCAACCCAAGCATGTGCTCTGACTGGGAATTGAACCGGCGACCCCCTGGTTTGCAGGTTGCACCCCATCCACTGAGCCACACCAGCCAGGGCTTCTTTCTTATATTTTCTTATTCATATATATATATATATATTTTTTTAGTTAAGACCCTTTAACATTTCTTTGAATACTGGTTTGGTGGTGATGAACTTCTTTAGCTTTTCTTTATCTGTCCTTCAATTCTACATGATAGCCTTGCTGGGTAGAGTAAGCTTGGTTATCGGTCCTTGCTTTTCATCCCTATGAATTACTTTGTGCCAAGCCCTTCTGGGCTGCAAAGTTGCTGTTGAACAGTCAGCTGAGAGCCTTATGGGAGCTCCCACATAGGTAACTAACCACTCTTCAGACTCTTTGTCTTCAACCTTTGGCATTTTAATTATGATGCGTCTTGGTGTGGGCCTCTTTGTTTGTGACTCTGTGCTTCCTGGAATTGTATGTCTGCTTCCTTCACCACGGCAGGGAAGTTTTCCCTCATAGTTTTTTCAGTCCCCCTCTCTCTCTGGTGTCCTCGTGCTGCAGATGTTGGTATGCCTGCTGTTGTCCCAGAGGCCCCTTAAACTAACCTCATTTAAAAAAATTCTTTTTTCTTTTTGCTATTCCAGTTGGGTACTTTCTCCTACTTTATCTTACAAATCGCTGATCCGACCCTCTGCCTCATCTAATCTGCCATTGATTCCCTCTAAGTATTCATTTCAGTTATTGTATTCTTCATTCTCATTGGTTCATTTTTTGTTTTCAATTCCCCTTTTAATATTTTACAACTCTTTGTTGAAGTTCTGAGTTCATCTGTTCCCCTAAGTTCGTTGAGCATCCTTACACAAGTGTTTGAACTCTGAATCTGACAGGTTGTCTCCCTTTTCCTTTTTTTCAGATTTTATTTATTTATTTATTTTTAGAGAGACAGGAAGGGAGAAAAAGAGGGAGAGAAACATCAATGTGTGGTTGCCTCTCACACACCTCCAACTGGAGACCTGGCCCACAACCCAGGCACGTGCCCTGACTGGGAATCAAACCGATGACCCTTTGGTTTGCAGGCTGGCACAGAGCCACACCAGCCAGGGTGGTTGTCTCCATTTCACTTAGTTCCCTTTTTTAAAAAGACTTTATTTATATTTAGAGAGAGGGGAAGGGAAAGAGCAAGAGAGGGAAACATTGGTGTGAGATGGAAACATCAATTGGTTGCCTCTTGTATACGACCTGGCTAGGGACTGAACCTGAAACCCAGGCATGTGTCCTGACTGGGAATTCAACCAACAACCTTTCGCTTTGTGGGAATTCACCAAACCGAGTGAGCCACGCTGGTTAGGGCTTCATGTAGTTCTTTTTCTAGGGTTTTGTCCTGTTCTTTCATTTGGGATGTTTCTTTGTCTTCTCAATTTGGCTGCCTTCCTGTGACTGTTTCTATTATTATGTAGATCTGCTACATCTCCTGTGCTTGACAATGGCTTTATCTAGTAGTTGTCCTGTGGGGCCCAGTGGTGTCCTTGGCCGCCTGAGCTGAGTGCCCTGGGTGTGTGTGTCCCTTGTGGGCTGAGTTGCCCTCCTGTTGCAGCTGGGCCTGGACTGCTGCTGCCGTCAGTGGGGGCTGACCTTCAGGCTGATGTGCTGTGAAGGCTGGTCACAATACAGCAGGTGAGTTGTCGTGTGAGGGATGACTCCACGGGACAGCAGTCACTTTAGCAGGGCTCTGGTGAAGCCAGGCACTGGGTGTTTTCGATCTGGAGCCTCTTGGGAGGGGCTCCAGCACAGGCCAAGTTCAGTGGTGACTTGTGCCAGGCCTCGGGGCCCCTTGGTGGGAGCTACAGTGCTCTGCGGTTGGCTGTCACTGGTACCAGGCTTGGGGCCCTCTGGAGGGTCCTGCAGTGCAAGCCGATGCAGGGCCAGCTGCCACCGTGTCGGGTATGTGACTGCTTAGCTGAAGCTATTTTCAAGTCAGGAGTGGCTGCCACTTATGCCAGACTTGGGGCCACCTGATGGGAGTTGTAAACTTCAAGTTCAGCCTGGCCGTGGCTTGTGCTGGGCCTGGGGCCTCTAGGCAATTGCTGTAATGCACACCAAGGCTGGCCGCTGCTTTTTGGGACTTGTGGAACTTTGAGAAGTCCGTAGCGCAAGCCCAGGGCAGCCTCCTCTGATGTGAGGTTTGTGGGTTTGGGGGGAAATATGAGTGTGAGCTGAGGTAGGCTGCGTGGGTGGGAGAGCCGCTGGAAGCAGCTCAGGCTGGGTGAGCGAGTGGGGCGGGGTCTCAAAGCATCGCCAAATTAGGCGGTCGGTGTCAGCCAGATGCACAGAGAGCATAGATTCGGTGCCTCCTGAGCCAGCCAGTGGGGTTGGGGTCGGCCAGGGCTCAACAAAGGAGCATTGGTGTCTGCCAGAACTTCTGTCTCCTGAGTGGTCCTAGCTCCTGCCCCTGTAGCCTTGATGAAATTAGTCAATTTAGTTATTTTCCGTGTGTCCCTGGAGCTTTTTGAACAGCTGCCCCTGCTCTGGATTTTAGTGAGTTTGTGAGCAAGTGAGCCCATTTTCAAGCCCTTTAAGAAAAACACTGAGCCCTGGCTGGTGTGGCTCAGTGGATTGAATGCCAATCCCCTCTCTGGAAACAAATGAATAAAATAAATCTTAAAAAAAAGAAAAGAAAAAAACAAAACAAAAGGAAAAGCACCTCAGCCCTAGGCAGTGTGGCTCACTTGCTTAGAACGTCATCCGATAAACTGAAAGGTCACGGGTTCGATACCCAGGCAGGACACATGCCCAGGCTGCAGGTTCTGGCCCAATCGGGGCACATGCGAGGGGCAGCTGATCGGTGTTTCTCTCCTTCTCTCCCCGTCCCTTCCCGTCTCTCTGAAAGTCAATGGTATATCCTCCAGTGAGGAGTGCTTAGTCTCCAGCAGCCCCTTCTCTCCCAGAGGCAATCCCTGCTGGTTTTCACAGCCAGGCCGGAAAACGCTGGTGCCCGCCTGCCTGATGGAAGCCTGTGACTCCCTGCTCCTCGGGGGAGACCTCTGTGGCTGAGATGTCCCTTCCAATTCTGAATTGCCACACATGGGTGTGGGACTCGCCCATTCCTCATCTCTGTCCTTCCTCCCACTCTCAACATGGCTTCTTTATGTCCCTAGTAATAGGGGTTGTGTTCAGCTGGGCTTCAGGTGGTTCGCAAGTACAGTTCTCCTGGGATTTAGTTGTAATTCTGTTGTGGTGACGGGAAGAGGTGAGGAGTGTCTCCTATTCTGCCATCTCGATCAGAAGGTTCACCAGTTTTTGCCTTTTAAATGGAGGTTGCAGGTGAATGTCATGCATCCGTGGCCCCTACTGAGAGGTTTGATTTCTGTTGTGACAACGGCCTAGTGCAGTGGCAGAGCTTGGCTCCTGCATGCCAGACTGGGGTATAGTTCAGCTTCTCCTCACCAGAAGGTGCTGGTGCCGGGGTGGCTTTGTTCTTTAAGGTGCCTGAAAGCTACATAAAGATGCACGCATGTGCCACACCCACTGTGCTGCATCCTTGGTGACACCCAGGGACTTGGCAGTGATGACTCCGGGCTGACTGTGGAAAAATGCCCTTCCCTTCTGCTGACACCCCAGGGCTCAGGGTCTTGCTGCTCGGTGTGGCAGGAGGTCCTGGGTGATCATGGGTCCTACAGCTGGCTGTGCTCACCAGACCTTGAGGCTGGACCCTCTTAGTTGAGTGACCTTCCCTGTGAACGTGTACAGCCTCAGAACTTCTCTCGTGAGGGGGCAGGACATGTGGCTTAGAAGTTAAGGCTGGCTGGGTCTGTCCCCTGAACGTCACTGGGGCCCAAGGTCCCTCTTCAACAGTGACCTGTTCTGAGAACAGTTCACGCTCACGCACCTCGGCCTGAAACTGGCCTGAGGGACCCACTGAGGGTGCGGGCAGGTGAGAGCTCCCTCTGCTCCCTGCAGGTGTGAGACTCCGGCAGGAACCCAGCTGCCCTCAGGCTGGCACGAGGTGAGTAAAAGCCAGAGAGATCCCCGTGGACCCAACATGGCGGTTTCAATTAGGAAGGGCCCCACTTCGCAGCCACACAGTATTTCCCCCTTGTTTGCTCTTGAAGACTCAGCCAGGGGGCAGACTCCCTGCCCCCACACTGCTGGGGGGCCCGAGGGCCCTCTGAGTGGCTGGGGCATTTTGGGGTTTCATTCATTTTTGTTTGCCTGTGGGTGTTTTTCGTTTTCTTGTTGTTTTTAATCACCTACTGCGACCTGGCTTTTAACAACTAAGGAAAGCAGTGAGCGAGGTCAGAAGAGGCCTGCCCCGTGTTCAGGAGTCGCAGTGCCCGGCCACAGGGGCTGGCTCCCGGCTGCCTGCCTCAGCACCTGCTGCTTTTGTATCTCCGGAAAGGTTTGCCTAAAGAATCCGCAGGCCCTGGGGGACACAGCCCGCCTGTCTCCACCAGAAAAGTAGGGGCAGCCAGACCCCGCCGTAGTCCCTGGGCCCAGCCAGGCGGGCACTAGCACCAGACGCCTGGTCTACGTGGTTCCTTTTCAATTTATTTATTTAAATACAAAAGATTATTTCATTTCTTCCCAGTTAGTCTGAAAGGTGGTCTCCTGGGGAAACTGTGAGAAAGCAGTCAGCTTGGGGTCAGAGGGCAGTGGGACCCTTCTTCCTGGAATGTCCGGAGCCTGGCCTGCGCCCAAGGGGAGACACTGGCTTCAGAAAAGCTACAACCCGCACCCCACCCCCGCCACCTTGTGGTGAGGTCTCTCCTGGTTCAACCAGCAGCGGGGCTTGGACCTGCACTCTGAGTTCAGAGGAGCGAGGGTGGAGGGGGCTAGGGGGTGGGGCTGGGGGCGGGGCCCAGCAGGCCCAGCACCTCCTGGCCAGGATCTCTGTCCTAGGGCCCCATCACCCTGTGGGCCCCTCCAGGCAGGGCAACATCGCCAGGGCAGAAATCCCTCAGTGTCCTCTAGGAAACCAGTAATGCGCTGGCCCTCACGGGGCACGGTCCCTCTGATAGAGATGAGGGAGAGCTGCCCTCCGGGGGGCTGCTGGTCACAGCTCACTGCGGGACGCCTTGGCCACAATCACCAGCTTGGACAGCTCGGCTTTGAACGCCCCGGGCCTGTGGGACACTGCAAAAGAAGAAACACATGGCAGGGCCCTCGAGACTCCACAGGTGTTCCTGGGCCAGCGTGAGGCCCGGTGGGGTCTGGCAGAGCAGGCGAGCGGTCCCCAAAGTGCACTGCACCTAGCAAGGACCCAGCCCCAAAAGTCTTCTGGGCGAGCGACAGAAGGGTGGAGAGGCTGGCCGCCCTGTCCCGAGGGGCATGCTAGTGCACAGGGAAGCCCCTGGTGGGACCAACCGTGGTTCTCTCTGGTACACTGAGAACGAGTGGAGGTTGGGGCCAGCCTGTATCAACACTAGCAAGCTTGTTGAGGACCCCATGACGCTGTCACAGCAGGGTCAGGGAATCGGCCAACACCGTCTGCCACACCCAGCCAGACCCTGACTCCCTGTGCGCCTTGTCCTATGCGCCCTGGGGCTCAGTGTCTGCCTACAACCCAATACCCTCTGCCTTGACCTCTACTCTGAATGGTCCCCATCCCCCCAAGGGCCTGCAGGTGGGGCTCTACCCAGACCTCCCTTCTCCCTAAAGACCCCCCCCATGCCATCTCCTCCCCAGGGGTTCATGCCGGGTACCGTCCACAGTCACACAGGTTCCTTCACCTCATCTTTTCCTGAAACTCAGAGCCCTCGGGGCTGCCCCTCTCCTACTCGGCTAGCTCCCGAGTCCATCATCCTAACCACTCTCTTGTCCACCCTTGCTCTGCAAGCCTCAGCCCCACCTCTGGAGCTCCCCGCCTCTTCCTGTTCAGTATCTGCCCTTCCTGGCTGAATGTGGCTCAGAGGACTGGGGCAGGGGGCTCTCAGAACTCAGAAGGTCCCAATCTTGAAGCTGCGCCTGGTCACAGAGCCCAGGACAGGTGGGCTGTGTGGAGGTCGCAGCCCTCCCACAGAGCATGAGGATGTTTCTATGCCCTCAGCTGTCTGCCAGGGGTTAGCACCGTGTGGCCCGTCACCCCTGGGCTAAGGACATTTTTCACATTTTTAAATAGCTTTAACAAAAATATAAAGAAAATGGTATTTTGTGATATGGGAAAGTGATATGACATTCACATTTCCAAGTTCGCGAAGTATTCAAGGTTTGTTAGAACACAGCCACACCCACTCACTGCCGTGGGGAATGGCCTTTGCCGGATGGGGGCAGACTGAATAGTTTCAACAGAGGCCATTTGCCCCACTGGACCGAAAATATTCACCGTGGAGCTCGTTCCGGGAACCGCTCACAGGCGCCTGGCCCGCGGCTGCACGTGCACTGCAGCAGTCCCCGCTCCGCCCGGGGCCGAGGGCCTTCTGCTGCCCCCTCCCCCGCATGTCAGCTTCCGTGTCCACAGTCCATCATTACCCACCTGCTGTTTTGGTCACTTCAAATTCTTCATTTTTCAGGGGAACGTCACTCTCTCTTTCAAATGCAGCTTTAGACTGAAAGGAAAAAAGTGGAAACTTGACTAATCAAGAACGAACAGGATTTGATTTGCTTTTTCGAAAGGCACAGACTAGAGCCTTGCGCTTTTCCTGGAAAGCTGGGTGATGCTTGTCTGAGCACGGAAGGGGTCCCGGAAGTGGCTCGGACTCCACTTAAGAGATCAGCAACTGGCTTGAAAGTTTGGGCCTTCACTGCAGATCCTAGGAAGGTATTTGATTCAGTTTTTTCTTTAATTTATGGAAATGGGATAAGCACAACAGCCTCATGAATATAATTTTTAAAAATCAGAATTGTGTCTCTCTCACATCAGCTAAAATAATAGTTTTAAAGTGAAAAGGGACCCTGGAGAGTGATTAGTTCAAAGCTGTGACAGTCAGGCTGACATGTTACCCGGGAGCAGCAATGTCCAGTTATGCAACGAACCTCTCACCAGGCGCTGCCGTGAAGGCTCCCTGTGCGGGTGATAAAAATACCTCCTGAGCTGACTCCTCCTCAACAACCTGGCTGGGCCTGACTCAACCACTGGAAAGGGCCTTTGGAGCAGAGCTGTGGCTTCTCTGAAGACATCCCGCCCGGGGCGGCAGGGGCAGCTCGTGTCCAAGTGCTGGCCCCACCTGCCAGCCAGCCTGGCCTGTGGACTCCAGAGCTGCTTGGCCAACCCGCTGTGACAGAAGCCAATTCCTGGCAGTAAGTCTCTGAATGCCTTTCTCCTACCAGTTCTGTTTCATCATCGAGCCTGGCCTGACAGTGGTTTTCAAACTTTCTGACCCCGATGCGGAAACGGCAGGCTGGCAGAGTGGCCGACCTCTGGCAGGGCTGCGGGGATCAGAGTACAGAAGAAGGCGCTGCGTAGGCCGAGAACCACAGACCCCTGGGGCCAAGGGATGTGGACCTCCACATACAAACCAGTGAGCCACACCACCTGCCCCTCTGGGGCCACTGGCGCCCTCGCTGCCCTTGTTTCTGTCCCAGGCCGAGCATCCAGGCCTCCACACCCTCTAGCTTCCTGTTGGTGTTTCCAAGGGAGGCACTGGCAGGAGACTGGCAGACGGGGAGAGGACGTCAGGGTGTCCACCTCCTGCTCTGCCTACCTTCCGGGTTTCTAGGAGTCAGCAGGTCCCCCTGGGCACCGCCACTGCCTCTCCCCCTTCACCTCCAGACCTGGGGGTCTGCAATAAACTGTGTCCTTCCTTGCACTTGCAGGACAGGTGGCACAGGCAGGGTCTGGCCCTCTCCTCATCTTGCCCACCCCCACTGGGGTCTGAAAGGCACTATCCGCAGGGAGACACCCCAGGCAGCCACCCTGATGTGCAGGGCTGATACTCACATAAGCCATGCCGTACTCAATCTCGGCACCGAGAACCTCTGCCTTGAATTGTGTAAAGTACAGGTAGGACTTGCCCTGGGGCCTGCAGAGAAAGGTGGGGTCAGCGGTTGGTCCAGGGCCAGGTGTTTGCAAGCACTGCTGACTCTGGGAAGTACTAAAGGGCCCTCAACATCATCACCCCTTTCCATTGCCAGATATTCTTCTGGCTTTTTACTGATGAGCCTCTTTCCCCTTCTGGGGGAAGCTGTTCTAGGGCAGGGACCCTCATGCTCATCCACTGAATGCTTGTTATCAAGTGCCAGTGACATCCAGGTATGGCAGTGGGGCCGCAGCAACATGCCAAAGGCTGAGAAGTACAGGAGTTAACTAGGAAGGGGAGGGGGAGGGCTGGCTGGGCCGCAGAAATGGTGGCTGCAAAGCTCCCTCACAGGTGCAAGTGGGGACACTTATGGGACATGAGGTCAGCATGGCCAGAGCAGAGAGAGGAGCCTACAGAGGAGGACTGATGACAGCAAGGGGACAATGATGTCTGCAGTATGAAAAGCTCCAACTGGCCACCTGTAGAAAGCAGACAGCAATGGGGGTGGGACTAGAAAAGGCAGCGGGGATGCCAGGGAGGAGGCTGTGGGGTGGGGGCGTGGCACCCAGACAGCCTCCCAGATTCTCTAAGCCTCTGTGTGGACGGAGGGTGGGCAGGCATCTGAAAGCTGGACCGTGGCTGAGCAGGTGTCTGGGGATGAGCGAGTACGTGGGCCTGGGGTCTGTGCCCCTGGAGGGCTGGTGTTCATACGCCCTGTGAGAGGCGGTGACCTGCACACTGCAGAATGCAGCCCCGTAACAAGCCTTCCCTGGAGCGAGCACCCCGGGCTCCTTCCTCTGTGACGCTTCTCTCTGAGGCCAGGGGAGGTGACACAGGCAGGGTCTGGCCTGATGGAGAGCGGGGCCCCGTGTCCCGGGGGAGGTCCAGCAGAAGGGCAAGAGTCCCCCCAGTAGCACCCAGTTAACACCTGCAGTTTGTGTGGCACTGAGCGGGGGACTGGGCGGTGCCTGCAGGCACGATTAAAACACGTATGTCCTTACTGCACACCCGACACCTGTGTAATTTTATGAACCAACGTCACCCCAATAAATTCAGAACCAACAAAAAATGCATTGTGTCCTTTAATTAATGTCAAGCTCCCGCTCTCCCACTGTGCCCAGGGTTTGGGTGGACCCTGGCCCCCCAAGGGGGGACTTTTCCTGTCGGGCATCTGATAAATGCTCCAGAAATCGGTTCTGTTTGGGTGACACACTCTAGGCAGAGGAGCCCAGGGGAGAAGGGACACGACTGCGTGCAGCCCCATCACCCTCCTCCCCACCCAGGGCCACGCTCCCTCGCCTTCACCCTTCCTGGGTTCACCATTCCCTCATCAAGTGGGGTGCCGGCAGCGGGGTTCAGAGAAGGGTAAACAGGGCATCAGCCTGGTGGGGAGACTGAGCCCACGAGCCGTGAACGTGACTGAGGGTGACAGTCGCAGGGGAGCATCTGGGGGGCCTGGCCCCGCTCCCTGGTGGCCTGGCCACT